>JAQLOL010000008.1:13141136-13151494 GCA_029783665.1 Naso thynnoides | reverse complement strand
ATATTGCCTACCATAGCTTTAATCAGAGTGCCAATTGTATACAGCATGAAGGGCTGGGAAATGTAATGCACCAAACATTTACATTTTTTTTCTCATGTTATCTATAAAAACATGTCATCTTAGGCTTCAATATGTCACTCTAGAAGCATCTAATGTTTATATTTATGTATTTTATATATTTATATAGGATGTGTGTGAACTAGTGAATACAAGGAGTATAAATAAAGTGAGAGGAAAAAATCCTTTTCAGCCTTTAAGCTCCTGCCCTTTACTTAAGGGGGCATTTAAGGGAAAGCTGAGGATTTAAGAAAAGAAATAGAGAGAGAAGAAAGGGTTTACATACCATAAATTGCAGTTTTCTTTGTATGTTTGCCCTGTAAAGAACCTGTTTCCATTTCTTTCGCAGGTGCCTGAGAGGAGACAAAAAGGGGCAACTTCATATATCTGGGTTTGATGTGGTAAAACAACAATAATCCCACCACTAATCTCAAAGAAAGCCATGCACAGCCTCAAATACAGAGAGAGAGATGCAGATGTACATATACAGCACTCACACTTAATATGAATCCGTCACACTGGCCAAATTCCTTCACTTGCAGTCATAATAAAAGGTGCTAACAGTGACTCCCCTGGTGTGTGCGGTGTGTGTGGGTCTGTGTGTGTGAATATGTGAGGTCTCGGGAGCTCTGAGCTCCAGTAATCCAGTGTAGGAATGTGGCGTTAGCTTCTTTCCTGCCTTCCCAGGCTTCCCGGGCCCTCGTCATGCTTTAACCAGCTTATGCTCCTGAAACTGAGGGGAAGGGCCCCCCAAAGCAGCCCATCCATTAAAGCCACAATTAAGCACCAAAACATTCATGAACATTATGCGAGCTGCACTGTCAAAATAGAGTCGGCATTATCACAAATCATAAACATGATTTAGCTGCGACATGTTTTTTTTTTTTTTTGAATGAACTGGACTTGAAGTTTGAACCCCGCTGACTCACAGATTGTGAAATCTATAATGACTTGGTGACAGATTCACAATGAGGTTAATCTACAAGCTGAGTTACAGTGGAAGGTGCTGTCAGTGGGAGTTTCATGTGGAACGTAAAGCATGAGCTGGCTCACAATTTACAGTGTGAGCAAGTTTTCCTGGCCTCGGGTGTGAGGCCCAGAGCTGATAGTGTGATTTATGACCGAGGCCCTCTGATACCCATCGTCCCACCTCACAGCTGCCTCACAGTCTATCACAAGTCAGTTACTGCAGAGCTGCAGTGTCACAAGTTACACAGTGACAGAGGAAGATTTAATATGGGGAAATTCTGTTAAAATTTCTCCCTGTGAGTGAGTATTACAGAATTATTCACTGACTTTGATGACATAATTAGATGACCAGGCTGAATTAAGTACTGAATTTTGACTTGTGGACTACAGCAACCTGCAACTGAGTGCAGTGATAAGAAAAAAGGCCCACTGTAAAAACTCGTCACCCTCTCCCTTTTGAAACACCGTAGCTTTGTTTAATTCTGTGTGACTGTATGCTCCAGCGTGTGTGTATGTGTATGTGCATTAAATGTGCATCAGTGTGTGTCCCACCTCGTGACACCCATGCCTCGTCGTCCAGAGGACACATACCTGCACCGACCCCGTCCTGCACCCAATGCCTGTCTCTCCCTCCCTCTACATAGCCCACATTCTTTCTCCTGACCTCCATTCATCTCTCCATCCACGCCTCCACCCTCCCTCTGTCTGAGTTAATAAGAAGTCTACTGTTGCCTGTACTGTTCTGTTCTCAGGTAAGCCTCCACAGTCACCAGCACATTTCACACCACCTTTATTGAGAAAAACGGTCTTACAAGTGTCAGTAAAACTTATCTGTTTAGCGACTGCATAAAAATTATCAGAGGAGCACAGAAGTTCAGAGAGAGAGAATTAGTAGTTTGTAGTAATTTATATCTTTTGGGAGGTGAAGGCAAGAGAGAGTCTTTAATTTTTGTTTTCCTCTATTTATATTGGATTTCAACATCAACTTCTAAGATTTTTTTTTTCTTCAGCATGTTTGTCTTTTCTGTGTTGAATGCATACACATCAAAAGTATGTAACCTTTTCTTAAAACCCTCTTTCTAGGACCTGCCATTGTCTGAGCATGGTTGTATTTTAACAGTCTTATGATGCCAAAAATATATATTACTTTGATAAATTCAGTGCAATCATTTTATACAGTCCCTAAGCATGTTTTTTTACTTGTGAGTTTAAAAGAAAGAAGGCATGCAATTGTAATTCATTTTCAGCTGTGGTGCTGCTTTGCAGTGGGATCCAGCAGTCTGCTAGTATAGTTCTATTCTGCTCTCTGACTGATTGTAAATAACTTCAACAGCAGGCTCATACAAATAACCATGCAAGACTCCCTGATGCACATTACACACATTCATCTGTGTCCCCTTACTTACCAATGAAAGGTGGCTCCACGCCTAGACAGTGACCCCAGAAGTCAGGGCAGCAATCAGAGATGGTGCGGTTACAGAACAGGTCACAGTAGCAGATGGTGTCCAGGTAGGGAACCGTGCACAGGTCGTCTCTGCCGGGACAGCAGCCTCCTCTCCTCTGGCAGTACGAGCCATATGGATCTCTGATGCCACCAACATGGAGAGGACTGGCGAGCTCCCTCTTGGTCCTTCTGGACAGAATTCTATCAGCAGTATTTTCTTCCACCACTAGGAGCAGCACCACCACGGTCAACAGGAGCAGCTTCATGATAAATCTGTGGGAAGAAAGAGAACAGGAAATAAGATTTGCAGTGTTTAGGTAATGATTCAACTATACTACACTGGTATAACCGAGGATCATGGTTAATTTGAAATTAACACATATTAAGAAGTGGAACTTGGCCATTTTTTGAAAAGAAAGGGCAAACTTCATGTGCTTCACACTAGACAGGAAGAGGGGTGAAGAGGTCGCACTGTGAGCAGCATAATTGGAGTATGACTGCTGCCAATGCTCTATCCCGCTGTGCAGTTCACATAAACACTGACGCATAGGCACTCAGTTACTCACACACACACACACACACACAAGATACATTTAGACAGAGCTTGAAGCCAATATTCCAAATAGAAACCCACATGATTCTCAGAGATCATCTGCTTTTGCTTCCACAGACCCAGAGAAGTGATAAAAAGCAAGTGTGCAACAAAAGAAATAGAGACTTTAAACATGTGGAATGATGCATGATGGGGTCCTGGTCAAAAGTTCTTTAGCCACCTTTCTTTTCTCTTTATCTGAAGCCAATGTTTCTACCGCTGAACTATATTTTTTCCTTCATAAATGCTTGTATTTAATCCCTCTTGCACTGTTATTATCTCCATTAATGCAGCACTGTTTGCATTGCAGAGACATATAAATCACTTTATCCAACAAGGACCTGCCAGTGCAGTTATTAGTATGAGGGAAAGGAGACGTCATCATCTAAGAGTAGCAACCACTCAGTCACAGAAACAAAGTAATGTCCTGCTGTCAAAGCTCATCTGTCACTTGTGAGGAAATTTTCTGAGTGAAGAAACACAGGCCACATCCAGGATTATTAGACCTTAGAGAGTGAAAAGTTTATTTATGCCCGCGGAAACCGTGAACATACAGTGAATGTCAGTTTAACATAGTCACATAGTGACTCCGGTATCAATAATCTTACAAACAGCAAGAGAAGAGAAATAGTAATAAACGAAATCAGCACATTGTGTGATAAGAAATTTTAAGAGGAAATTATAAGCTAATTGGGCTGGGTTTAAAAAGAACCACACAGCCTTTTAAAATAATCTTCCACCATTTGTGTCAACTGGTCTCTGATTTTACACACATGACGCTAAGTTAAAATATATTTATTTTGTTCTTGAATGCAAGAGGGAATTTTTCCAATTTAGGAATGTGCACATGTAACGTCTTCTACCAGGCTTGTCTGTGTGTGTGTGTGTGTGTGTGTGTGTGTGTGTGTGTGTGTGTGTGTGTGTGTGTGTTGGTCTTATGTTACTCGATGGGTGAGTCTATAGGGGGCCAGACAAAGAGAAGGGGCTGGCCCACTGCTTACATAAATAGCATAATTAATTTACCAATCAGATGTCAGGGAACAATGGACACTCTGCACATAAAGCGGGGCTCCGGAAAAGATCTTTGCTGTGCTGTTTTCTGCATGACTGTGCCTTTAGTTGCCTCACACACACACACACACACACACACACACACACACACACACACCAGCATATGGCAGCATGGGATGGGCAGGTCCCCTCCTTTGCTCAAGTGTTTTGTTGTGGCAGACTCTGAGCAGCAAAGCAATAAAACTCCCACCAGTCTGCTCGAGGAGCTGCAGGTCAAACTGTGGATACAAAAACACGATTGCTGATTGTAATGCTGGGCTGCTACAGCAAATTAGTTTACCTAGATGATGAAAAAAAATCTCCCTGTGGCTTAAATATGCCAAAGCAGAAATGAGACAAGTCAAAACTACCATGTAAAACTTATTATTTCATTCACACATATCAGTTAAATTGGGTCAGTAAGAATTTGCATGAGATGCCAAGAGCTTTCAAGACATAAAACACTGATGTCTCAGACTATTTTAATCTTCTAAAAAAGAACTAAACAGTGTCACTGATGCTGCCATATGGCTCATCAGTGCTGCAGACAGCTGTAACCAAGTTACTGATCCCACACTGCAGACACGGGATAGATGAACCCCTATCACAGGCAACCCGCCACACACAAACACACAGTCTCAGGCACACAAGCATACATTAAGTACATACATAACAACACAGTGGGAGTAGAAAACTGCAATGTCACTGTCTCAACTGGACCCTCATCTCAACTTCATGCTCACAACTGAAGCTGCTGAGGGAATCACTGATTACATTAAACACACAGGTCATTCTTTCATAAAAGTGCAATTCAGCCAAATTAAAGAATATTTTCTATTCTAACTCTAATGGTATCTAGTCATACAGTTAGTTTTGTTTATGTTGGCCATGTTTTTAAGATATTTGTCACTAAGATTTCTTCAAAAGCAGCCATGTTATTCCAGATCAATCTTGTTAATGGCTCAATTAAGTGCATTTATTGTCACAACTGCACAACAAAAATAAGTGTCCTCAGTGGAAAATAAACAAAAAAATAAATACTTGGGATTACTTTCTACTGAAGAAACTGTCTCCATTCAAACTTTTAGCAGCACATTGAACATTTTATATGTTTTGGGGTTTTTTTTCAAGCCTTTTGGCACCAAAAAGTGTAGCCAAAGGTCAATGTGATACTATTGTTGAGTCAGAATTATCATAGACAGAGACAGGTATCTCAGAAGTGGACAACTAGAAATCAAAGCTATCTATCTTCCTGCTAGAGGTAAGCCGGAAAATGTGTTATTGTGTAATTTATTGGAATCAGACTTTTAAATCTGTAAACACTTTCAGTGACTCCACTTTTTCACTTTCCTTGCACACCTGAGCTTTGAGATATGGCTGCCACCTGCCAGATAATTCAGATTAATATCTGCATAAAACACTTTCGGCTCCGTTTCCATCTATGTCACAAAGTCTCTTTGTATCCATCCAACATTATTTTTAAAACACCAGAACTAGAAAACAAAAACCATGCATTTATAAAACCATACAGGTGTCTAATGAGACCTGCACCACAACTGGTGAGTGATGGGATAACTGCACTTGTTATATTCTCAGCTTCATTGTGAATTATACAAGATGAGAAGCCATAAACTCTCTGAACTCAGTAACCTATTGAAAACAATCTCACCAGTCTACTTCGTAAACTGATTAATATAGTCTTTAATATTGTGCCCCACAATCCCACACCCAGAAGGTAAATCTGTCATCATGACTTGCCTAACTCTAGCTCTCTGGCTTTGACGAAATAAAGCAAAGCACAAAGGAATTAGCTATAATCTCTGAAAAATAATAATTATCAAACAAATAAATCAAAAGAGCTTGCGTTTCTTGAAATCAGAGAAGTATTTTGGGAAGCGTAAGATCAGTCGACTGTAAACCAGGTTTTGACGTTCAGCCTGCACCTGCCTGGCATTAAAGAGGGCTGCTGTTCAAGAGTGAAGAAAGCAACAAAAACTGTTGTTACCTTGACTTAGAGAGGGAATTCCTGGTTTTGTAATCCGATAGAAAACCACAGAGCTTTAGCAATGTGTTGCTCAGGAAGTCATTCACAGGTAGGGAAGGTTTGGGTAAAAGGTCACTCTCCTCTCTCCTCTGTTCCCCTCTCTCTCTGGAAGGATCTGCTCTGTCAGACTCTGTCTTCTCTATATACAGGCAGCCAGTGAGGGCAAACCACTCCCCCTTGCTCGAACCCCCCTTAACTCTGGCCCTGTCCCCTGCTTCACTGCCTCCTGTGCTCTCTCTCCTCCCTTCTCTCTCTCTCTCTCTCTCTCTCTCTCACACACACACACACACACACATTTCTTTCCCTGTGACTCCTACAGGTTTGCTATCTTTTCATGCCTTTCCTCTCCTTATCAGACTGGAACCTTCCATCTGAAAGTGAAATGTTTTGCACTCAGACACTTCGACAGTCACTCTGCCGCTTCTGCTTCTATTTTCTCTCCACTGTCACTTTCGCTAACGGTGGTCCCCCACCCCCCCACACCCCTGTGGCTGCAGGGTTAAATCTACTTGTCCCGCTGTGGTAGACACAGCGGTGAGTGCTGCTGACCTCCTGTCCACCATCTAGTGGTCAGAGGTTGAATATCTTCACCTCAAGCAGCCAGAAAATTATGGGATAGCCCATGAAAGATCTCCCGGCTTCTAGAAGCTTGCAAACGAGCCTCTGGAGGTGGAGTTTTGGCAAGTGTAAGGGCAAATGGCAAATACTCTGAATATTGCGGATGTTTTCTGTCTGTGTGACCCATGGGTTAGTAAGCTTGAATGTGGTTGAAATATTTGTCTTTATTTTGTAATACTGCCTCTTTCCAACCTTGAATAAGTGACGAGAGCTTTGTATCAGATTAAACAAATCAGTTAACTTCAAGGCTTTTTGTTATTAAATATCCCGTAACTGATGTAACCTATATACCATCCCCAGGCTCTATTTGATGCAGAATTACAGACATAATTTACAAAACAGAGGCAATTTCCACTTTGTTCAGAGAGTGCATGATTTGTTTCTGCTTTTTTGCATTTTCTGGAAAAAAACAGAAGACTGACATGGTGGTCCCACGGCACAGCTGTAGCATAGACCCCCCCTTTGGGCTGATCAATAAGCTGAAGTCTGAATCAATGGGGGGTTGGCTCGGGAGGTTACAGCTCCCAAAAAAGCCTGCAGCACAAAGGAGAACACTGTCCACACAAAGGTACTTAAATGTCAAAATGTACAATTTGCACAGCATAAAAAGCACTTAGAGAAAGCGGGCAGAGTCCTTTGACAAGTCTGGCATGCCCCTTGCTGATTGATCATTGATCAGTACGCACCTTATGACAAATGACTTTATAATTTCCAAGTGTCTTTATTAAAAAAGGAAGAATTCTGGAATAGGTCCAACTTCGCTGCCCAAATTTACTTTGAATTGGGAGTCTTTGGGTGGAGACATTGAGTTGACTTTTCACTGCAGTCTGCTGTTATAATAATATGCTTAAACTCCAATAAATCATCCTTTACAATTTTATTTGTGCAACAGATTCTAAATAAAATCCCACTTGGCTCATCATTCAATGCCACCAGACTGAGTCCCACCATAAATACTGTTTAAGTAGAAAGCGCTCAGACACATACCTCTACTGTTTAGTGAGATAAAGCATATTGCTTTACTGTGTATATACTACAAACACACAAACACCAAAATGGGATTTTAAAAATTCACATAACCGCTCAAGGCCGCATACTTTAAACTGGTTCTGGCTACAGTAAATGCAGTATTACTGTATCTCTCCTTTGTCACAATTTTACCAGATTTGTGTCTTCTTGGCTATTTAGTAAAAAATGTATATACTGTTTGAATACTGAAGCTGAACATAAAAGCAAAAATGAATAATTTATGGACATGTTTAAAGGTAACAACAAATTTTATGACTTTGGATTTTAGAGGGAACCAACTGCATGCTGCATTTAAAGTCCATCGTGTCAAATAATGGGTACACTTAATGTGAGGCAAAAGTGATTTTTAGTGTTTTTGGTGTTACCGTGATGTTAGTTTGGTCCATATTCTCCATAAAAGTTAGGCTCCAGATAAGAACTCGCCAGAGTGTTAAAACTTTATCTGCAGTATTAAAAACCAGTGACTCTAACTTACATGACAAAAGTGAAAAGCTCTCAGACAGCTTCTGTCAGTAATGTGAGCACAGATGAGACACTTCTGGGTAACAGGTTCGTTTTTCATACAACACTGTAATTACGGCTTTACCGTCTCTTACACAACTTCATTCCTCCTGCAAGGAAGGTGCTCTAAGCTATGTTTACAGTGTTTTATTGGCCCCACCGTCTCCGTCATTATTGCAGGTTTTACTATACATGTTGTTTATCTTTCAGTGAAGATTGATTCAGTCGCACTAACGTGTAAAGAATGCCATTTTTCACCGTCACCAACAGCAAATGAGTCATTTATACAGCAGAAGAGTATGGCAGTGATGCTTCGTTGACAGTAAATGCACAAGCGGCTGATTGTAGCCATCTGTAGGAGAAGGTGTGAGTGTGTGTGAGGGCCCTAATGGACCCCTGAATCAGAACAGGAGGTCACCAGATGAGGGAGTGTGTGTGATTCATTTCCACTTTATCAGTGAATCACTTTAAATGACTGTTGCAAACACTGTGTGTTTCACAAGATCTGTAGGCGGTGTGCTGTAAGACTCATGGTATGGGTGTCCATTCAATATGTGCGCCCGTGAACCTGACCCAGCCTGCAGTGTGACTCAGGCCTTTAGTAGCAGCTCCAGATGTTTAACCGTGACTCTTAACTCTTCAGGGAGCTGCAGAAAAAAAGGAACCAGATATCAAATCAGCAGCGCTTCTGTTTGTGATGTAATTTCCCCGAAAATAGACTGAACTGTGGAGGCTGAGGACACACATGGGAACAATAGAGTCTATACATACACACTGAACCTTCAGCGTGTGCCTTCTGGGAGAGGGGGGCACACACACACACACACACGCACATGCATGCACACGAAAAGACAGTTTGTGCACTTACAGATGTATGCGCATCATTTCAGTTGATTTAAATGCATTTATTGAGGAAACTTCAGGAAGAATAATCTAGCATTAATATTAGAGTTGACAGATGCATGGCGCGGGCCAAACACACACACACACACAAACACACAGTCATCCTCAGGAACAATCCCTCTCTTTCTCTCTATCATTGCATCGCAATCCTCCCATGATGCTCTGCTGTGAGGCCCAGAATCCCAGCTGCAGTGTGTTGGGTGGAGCTCTGTTCTCCTGACCCCATAGAGGAGTGGACACAGATCCGTCTCCATGTCTCGGGTGCATTTCCTCTTCCAGGAAGGCGCAGGACGATGGCAGCCAACGGTAAACAAGAATGGGTGTACTGGCGTCAGACACGTGGACGGAGTGCAACTATCTTTCTAGATGTTTTTGACACAGTCAGCAGGTGTATGGAAAAAACGCCCACATGTTTGTTGATGAGAAGCACAGGCACTTGGAGGAATCTCAGAATTTCAGTGTACTGTTTGTTCTGTGTTTTCTGCAGCTGCTGTTATGGCACTCAATGGTTTTGTTTTCAAAAACAGTCGATGTACTTTTGTTTGGAGGCTAAATGCCTCGAACAAAATAACCCCCACACCAAGGACATAGTGGAGAAGGATATGGGAAACCTCATATGAGCTCCTTTTCTCTTTATAATCCTCTTGTTCAGGTCTGTTTCAGGCTCAAATTCCTTGAATTGAACACGTCCCAAATCCTGTGAAGGGTTCTACACTTACTTTAGTTTTACATATTTAAAAGACTAAATTACTCTCACACAAGCAGTGTAGCAAGGACAAGGATGTTTCCTAAAAAAACAAGAGTGCATGGATTTCAAAATTATTTTAATGTAGGCATGACTCTGCAAACTCTTTTTAAAGAAATTGCAGTTTGCTACTTGAATTTCTGTATGTTCAGCAGCAGTGGCAGTGTTTTAGTCATTGTTGTTGTTTAAATTAAGGATGTACTTTGTTTTTGTACCATATGCAAGTCTTTAGGAGCTGACTGTGATGGATAGGTGGTGAATGAAGAACTAAAACTTTTTTTTACATTAGGGAGCAGTGACTGTATCCTGAGTGCTGTGTGTGGTCATGTTTAGGACAACAGTTGGTTAGGAGAAGATTGTGGTGTTAGTTAAGTATTGCTTTACTTGCTCAGGGAAAACAAATTAA
>JAQLOL010000008.1:13101591-13122488 GCA_029783665.1 Naso thynnoides | reverse complement strand
CCCCCCCCCCCCCCCCCCCCCCCCCCCCCCCCCCCCCCCCCCCCCCCCACCCCCCCCCCCCCCCCGCCCCCAAAAAGCAACTACCTTCACTAAATTTTTAAACTATGAGTCAAATTCATTTTTGACATAATAATAGTAACAAAAGCTTTGCTGATCTATAACATCTTGTTGCTGATAAATTTCTTCCTTGGACAAACTTGACTTGAGTTTTAAAAAACAAAACAGTTTTTGTGAGCCTAGTTGAGAAAAACTAAAGTACACTTCAAAATTTAATATTTTCAATTGACTTTTTAATTTTCAAGAGCCACAATTTCCAACTGGGCTCAAACTCACCGTAAAATATTTTTTAAAAACACATAATTTTGCATTTTTTTTTCTTGATAGGGAAAGTAAATTATCCTATCAAAAGGTAGAGTTATAGGTAGATTGTAGCCAGTAAAACCTTTGGGTTCATTTGAAAACTGTTTTGCAATTTAAAAAAGCTTTCACAAATTCACAGTCTTTATACTTAATCCATTTTATTTCTTACTGGTCTACAAGTTGTAACGTGCAAGTGAACAGAGTCTCAAAAACAGAGGAAGTGGCCTGTAATCAGCGTCCAAAGGTCCCTAAATTCCTTGAAAAAATACAAAGGATATGACTTCATCAAGGGCAGCTTTGGCCCTGTGTAAGTTTATTTCTCTTCCTTTTCCATTGAGACAGAAATGTGGGGTCTTCTCTTTCAACATGAGGCAGAAATGCTGTCATAATGCAGTTGTGTCATTAAACATAGCTGTGAATCTGACTAACTGGCATGGAAACATATGATCACACACAGAAATCACCTCCAAACATTCCTCAGTTGTTACGTCTTTTCACCTAATGTGCCAGCCTGCTGGCCAATCTTCAGTTTTAATCTTGATAGATTTAATGAGCAGGAATCAAGTACAATTACATACATCACATCGCAATCAGGAGAAAATAAGAATAAAACAGTTGCTTTAATGACTTGACTCAGTTATCTCAGGTTATACCCTGGCTGTGCTGTATCAAAACATCAATTTGGCACAATTTTGTCTCTCCTTCAGTCATTTATTTTGGCTGTAACAGCTGAATTGCGCCCCTGCTGCGTCATCTGCAGGCTTGTCACTGTCGAGACATGCTGAATTATCCCATTCTGTCTGTTTGCATTATGAGAATATAAAGTTAAACACAGTCCAGTTTATTAAACTGATTATCATATGTATTTTGAGGATGGGCTAATAATAAACTTGTGGCCAATTGGTTTGCAAAATAAATACTAGTTATACTGATATAATATTATTAGTGAGATTATTAAAGATTCAGACATTTTCTGATGCATTTTCAGACCAAAGGCAAAGAAAATTCATGGTTACATTATCATGACTTCAGGGTGTCCTCACACAGGATATTTCGTACTCTCCTCATGGGGAATTTCAGGGTCTGGGCGTCCTGGATCAAAGGGATCCGACATCCTCGACCATCCTGGAATGTAGGGAATGAAATGACTATTTGAGCCAGGATGAATAAGAACATTTTCAGGGATTTGTAGCAGGTTAGGTTGTAGAAGTATAGAGGCACATGCAGTCTGATATCCTTTACTGGTGAGAGGCTTCAGAAGACGCAGACGATGCCCTTTGGATGTGATGACAAAAAACTATAAAAGTAATAAACTGACATTACAAGGGATGTTGCCCTTTTTGTTTCTGATGCTCAGGTGCTCCTGCAGATTGAACTCCTACTGTCTTTAAATTGAAAATTTAAAAGACAGCATTTATTTATATATATTTATTTAAGGCAAAACCAACACACTATAATATGGAAGATTTTTATATAGACAATGTTGTGAATTTACCAGAGATTAAAAAAATGTGAACAGGTGAGGACTAAAATTCTCCTCTGACAAATCAAGATGTCTTTCTCATGTGGTCTTATGCTTTTAACTGTGCAATGTCTTCATCAGCAGTAAGAGTTTTCTCAGTTGTAATGGCACAGAGCACATCTACAGTAGGACCTTTCATTCATGTTGGTGCTTTCTACCATAATACAAGGTCACCGTCATCTAGAACAAGTTAGTAAGTAAGAATATTTTGTCAACTCCTGTTTTCAAGGTGAAGAGTGATAAATGCATTTCACACCATGTAAACTTTCCAGATTGAAGCAGAAAGTGGAAAAAAATTAGGCCTAGATGTGTGTAAGATGTATGAAGATCCAAAAATAAAAAATGAAAAATTACAGCAGGAGTGTGATAAGCCTGTAGAACAGTGCAGTCTACATCCAGCAAAAGAGGTGTTGTTCTAAAGCGGAACAAGGCTGCCCTCTGGTGGCTATGAGGACATATGTCGCCAATCCGACTAGACAAACGCTTATTCACCCTGTAGATGAAATATTTAATACATTTCTTGACAGTAAGTTTAAAAAATAAACGTCTGAGGACAAAAAAACTACTTAAGTATAATGTAAGATGTAGGCCTACGTCAAATGAAGCAGACGACTACATTAGCCTTTTGCAAAAGAATGTCCTAGCCACAGCCAGGGACCTTACCAGTGTCCGTTGTCAAGGCAACAAGTACACGAACCTTCTGAGATGGAAGGAAAAATAGGATAAACCACTCTGTTATTATTCTGTGTAACCGAAGCGAACCGTTCATAGCAGATGCTGATTGGCTGTTAGTAAGCACACCTGCCGCTGATTGGCTTGTAAACGCCTACAAACGTGCTACTTGTTTGTGGCACGAGCGAGCCCTCGTTGTAGTTCGAAGCTAACAACAAGCGAGGGACGATAACGTCAAAAATGGCAGGAGAGAAATGCGAGTTTGAGCAAACTTTTTCTTTTAGTCCTCTTCCTTCCAAGACACTCTCCTTCTTAAAGGACAAAGACACTTTGGCACTGCTAATGAAATGGTAATTCAAGACATTTACGATAGCCAGCCAAAAAACAACAACAACAACTTGATGTTCTCCTGCCTGTCTAGCGTCGGTTAGCTATGGTGGTTAGCCTCTGATTAAAAGTTTATGTGTGTTAATTTCAGGTCCATGCTGGGGAGGATTTCAGCTCAGTCTTACAGCTTTGACCAAAGCTTTTACCCTTACAACAGTGAAAAGTTTGCACTGGTAAGAACCACCATAACGTACAGTACAGCTTATTATTCTGAAACGACAGAATAGCCTGCTTCTGATTATGTTAGGCGGTCCCATTGTGATTCATACGTTTTAAACAGATGGAAATCTTTATAGAGAAAATTGGATGCATAAAAAGAAACAAAAAAAGTTCTTTTTTTTTTCCAACTGTCTTTTTTAATAAGCATCATTGTGTGCTCACTCACATTTGAATGTTCTTCATGTCGCTCTGTCCATACAGTGTTTCTTCAGAGATCCTGATTTGGTATCCAGTCTGTCCACAAAGATAAAAGCTGCAGCCTGGGCGCCTCTCGGTATGTCGTGTCCCCTAGAAAGCCTTTTATCACTGATGGAAGGAAATTGATCTGCTGGCCAATATTGGCAGTCAAATCTCAGTGGAATGTTTTTGACTTGTGTGCCTGCAGACAAGCCAGTTGTGTCTGTTGATGTGGAGCCGGTGCTGTGCACTAAAGTCTCCATGGAGCTATTTGACCCAATCTACTCTTGTGGGATCCTGAGGCCCTCTGGACACATAGTTAAATGCTTTCATGATGTCTATCCCGACTATGACGAGCTCAGACAGGTCACTCTATATTTTCTCATCCATCTGTCTGTATCTATCTATTTTTTACATGGAGTAAGTCCAGGTGTTTCTCTCTTCCTCCAGATGTTGCAGGAAGAGGACTCGGAGCACTACTATGTTGTCAGTAGAGAGGAGCGTGGAGAGTTTCTGTTTCGCCTCTTTAAGCACCTGTGTTTGGGAGGGGAGCTCTGTCAGTATGAAGACACCATAGATCCTTACATCAACACCACAAAGCAAATCTACAAAGATCTGATCAGGTGGGCATCATCGGAACATCTTCACCGTCCTGCTTGAGCCCACACTGTCCAACATACTCTTTAATCACTGAGTTGAACTACTTCGCCATGAGTAGATACTTCATGGTCTAACAATGCCATTATAATTCTACCCTTTGTAGTGTTCAGAAGGATCCAGAAACTAAGAGGATCAGCGTTGTCTCCACAGTCCTGAAAGTCTCTGCCTATGTAAGTGACCGATTGAGTGTCTCCTTAAGTTTTAATGTAAATTAGTAGATGTGTTTTTTAATGAACTGAGTCACTTGAGAAGCAAAATAATTGACTTCTGGCTGGCTCATGATTCAGAGACATTACTAGATGCCTGATATATGACATTGTATAAGCACTCATGTATAAACTCATCACCTGTGCTTGCATCAATATAGTTTATTTGTTGTGTTACTTGGTCAATATCACAGATGCTGCAACCATTACACTGACAAGAATTACATTATTAACAGCGGAACAGCTGCAGTTCTTATATTTCATGGGTGCCTGTCACACAGACAAAAGGGTTTAATTAAATCTTCACACACATCGTATTGTTCATCCTCTGTAGGATGAGTCCGGTCGATGTTTCCCGGGAAGACGAGAGGAGGAGCAGACGTTTGCCTATTTGATTGTGGACCCCTTCAAACGACATGTGACTTTGTTCCTCCACTGCTACGGTATCGGCAACTTCACATTGTGACGGTAAAGGAGGAAATAGTCCTGTTAAAGCTGTCAGACTCCCGATGGACACAAACACACGGACAATTATCAGCTTTCCCCCGTTACTGCAATCTGATTATCATTCAAATGAAGAATACATCAGAAAGAAGTTGCAGTGCACACAACGAATTTAAAGAAGAAGGAATGACTATTTTGCACTGTTGAAGTATGTTTATTAAATGTTTTTAAACAGCCTTAAAAAACAACTCTGTGCCTGCCTTTATGAGCCATGTTGAGCCTTTTTCATCTTTTTGATTGTTGGCTAATAATAGGCTAATTTGAGTACTTAATATCCTGCTATAGCTAAATGTTCATAAACTTAACAAGTCAGTGCAGCAGTTGGACATAAGATCATGATTTGGTCTATTCTGTCACTTTGAAATAATGTTTGCGTTTTGAACTCAAGTTTAGAAAAAATGCATTCTTAATTCAACTGCTTTCTTGGAAACTGTTTTACCTCATCGTCTTTTTATTAGTTTAAGAACATACGTGTAAATTTCTTGGTTAGGTTCTGATTATTTGAAGGGTACCACCTGACTGCAAGAGGCCTGTCATTGTTTTGTGAAAGAAATCTCATCAAGATGAGCTGGAATGATAAGGTCAGGAGATGACAGATGTCTTGTGCAGAAACATTTATTGTAGAAATTGATGCAGAAAGAAAAACGTCGCCACCAAGTGATAAAGAGTGATTAGAGATGTTTCAACATGATTTTTTCCTACCCAGTACCGATTGCGATACCCAAACTTGCATACAACCGATACCGAGTACTGATCTGATACCAGCACATAAAAATAACAATTCCTTTAAAATGTAAGGTGTAATCATAATTGAGAAAAATAAAAAGATTTAAACAGAACACTATAAAAATGTAGTGCAACAGCAACTTAAAAACTAAAATCTAGGAAATCTGATGCCTTGCACATCACCTTTTCCCTGGTGGGAGGGACTTTTTATTGTATAATATTCAGGGTTTGGAAGGTTACTTTGGAAATCTAACAGATTACCGATTATTAGTTACGATATTTAAAATGTAATAAGTATGTAACTATTTCAATTGCATTATCAAAGTAATGTAACTTATTACATTTGATTACTTTTTGATTTCTTACCAAATGTCTAACAAATGTTTTCAACTGTTGGAACATTTTTTTATGTTTGAGCCAGGCAGTGACAGACCTGGGGTGCTGCAAATTCAAACAAGAGAACCAACCAAAGCAGCAGAATATCAGCAAACTTTCCTAAAAGGCCTTGACTGGAAATGGCCAAAGCAACAAGAGGAATATTACTCCACCTATAGCCTAAGCTTTTTACAGAAAATATGCAGATGTAACTCCCTTTGTAATTAGAAACGTTTTCATATGTAATTGTAATTAAATTTCAATTTTTTTCCCAGTAACTGTAACTGATTATAGTTACTTTTTTTATTAAATTATATAATTTTGTTACATGTAACAAGTTACTCCCCAACACTGATGATATTATCAAATAGCAGCCAATAAATCACATGGTATCATATCAGTGCACACACTGGTGTATTCATGGGTACCAATACCAGCATTTTTAGCAGTATAGAAGGCATTTTGCGATACTGGTATCAGTATTGGAACAACTCTTAAGACGAATGCCTCCACCAAATCTGAGACTGTCCCGTGTGTAAGGCATGTTTGTGTCTTTGTGTCCTCATATCACCAGTCCTAAACTACATGATCACACAAGCTGTCTGTCCCTGAATGTCTGCTAGCACTGAATTACTGCTCACCTGCTTTCAGTAAGAGTCTAGGCCTCCGCCTTGGTAGCTAATGTGAGGATGGATTGGGAGAGACAATACAAACAGTCCTTTGGGCACAGGCAAAACAGTATTTAAAGGGACTGTATGACACAAGGTTTAACTTTATTTGATTTAAATGCAGTAAGTGTACTGAAATATATTGGTTGCACTCATATAGTAAGGGAAGAGAGACCTTGAGTGAGAAATTTCCCTAACATCTTTAAAAGTGAAACATTACACAGTACTGATTGGAAAAGCTTAAAAAAGAGGCCAAGGTCAACATACAGTCCAAAGAGCTTTATTGAAACAAATAAATTAATAAGTTAGTCAAGTGAGCTAATTTTATCTTCAGCAGATAAACATGTTTGTATCTCTTTAAAAGGTCAAATAGAGTTGTGCATTAGATTAGAAAACGAAACAAGCGTCATTCTTTATCAACTTGCAGCTACATAAATTGGAATTGGAAGACTTGATCGGCTTAGCCTTTTGCTTATTGCTTTGATCAGTTTGTGTTTCACTGTACCAACAGTTCTGATACCTAGAGAGTTAAAGGGCAAAGAGCTGGAATGTCAAATGGCAGCAAGTCAGTGAATGATGAATGGTTGGGCGTTGTGAAGAAGAACCGAGTGAAAAAGAGAAAAGAGAACATGCACATTGAGTCATGCATAGCATTCAGTCGTTTAGACGATCAGTTAGTGTTTCTCATAATTGATTTTCTAGACTCGCGCCCCCTAGTGGCCTCAGAGGTAGTTGTGTGGAAGCCATATTTCTATAGGTGACATGCTTATGAAAGGACACATGCCTGCGGATTTTTCTGTGACAATATAAATGTTCATGCTTCCAGCCGCTGGACCGGACTGGTGATCGAATACAGTGAGGGTGTGAGAGCGAGGAGGTCTTGTTAGAGTTACAATGATACGCTAAACACACCTTAATATTCTCCGCAGATATTAAAAGGTTGCAGCACCCAAAATTGTAAAATTACATGTTCAGTACAATTTCGATTGTGTCTCTTTAGTCAGTTTAAGGTTTTGCAAAAAGAAGTCTAAAACAGAACAAGGACATAGAAGGCACAGGTCATTTCCTTTCATGTCTTGACTTTACAGAAGACATCCTTGCGTTTTTTTCATCTACTAACGCAGGAGCCATCACTAACAACAACATGCAATACAGTGGTCTCACATACATTTCCATGAAGCTCAGCATTCCAGGTGACAATGGAGTGTCGTCTAATAATGCCTCTAATAAAAAGTCATCTCTGCTTTGATTTAGACCAAAGACAAAGCAACTTAGCATCTCTCTATGAAATAAATGCAAACATTGTATGAAGCCAGCAGCGAGCTTTGATGTGCCGTTTTACTCCCCACGGCAGCAAAAGCGTCAGATCATAAACAGAATGAGAGCAATGAAGTACATTCACTGTTTAAAGTTGAAACTTGTCTTGAATGGAAATGTGAGCACCTGAGTCACCTGGCTGGACTGGACCAAATATGAATCACTTGCAGAGACAGATGAACTGTTTTTACTGGCCAAATACGGTATGATGAGTGTTTTTTTTAGTTGAAGCTGGCAGCAATTATTTGATGACGTTAAAAAAATATACCTATGAGCTCTGCGAGTGGTGGGTGCGAACCTGATCGGCTGTGTCTAGTTACAGTTGTGTCGTCCATGTTTTAATTTGACGTAAAAATGCAACATTTATTTTTAGATTGCATCTAACTGAATAAAACATATTAACTTAAACCCTACACTCAGTACAACAAAGATCATTTAGAAAAACATAAAAATATTTCATTAAAGGTTACACAAAATCGAGTGCATGAACATAATTACAGTAAAGAAATCTAAACGAAAAGATATAATTGTACAAGAAAAAAGGTGTTATGTTCATCAAGTGCCAAAGTATTTAAGTAAAGGAATTGCTGTGTGTGTGTGTGTGTGTGTGTGTGTGTGTGTGTGCGCATATGTGTGTGCATTTGTGCACGCTCCAGTTTTGTCCACAAGCACAGAGACTTTTCTGTGCATCAAACACGTCCAAAAAAGAACCAGAAAAGACAGCAGAGAGTTGAGCAGACTGGCAATGATAGGTTTGCGCCTGGAGCCCGACCCTGCACACTGTCTGTTTGTGAAGCTGTAAGGCTGGAACCATTTCCCAAGACACGTGCATTCATGAGGGTAATGGCCTGGAGGTCATGCATTACAGGTTGCTTATTGTATAAAACTGGCCAAAAAGTCTCTGTATCGTCTCCACAGCTGCTGACTACGTCTGGTGACTGTATGCAAGAGAGATATGCTCCTGTAAGAGAGGTTGTGAAGTATCACTGACTGCCTGACCTGAGGCTAGACGCGAGCGATGAGGAGCAGTTCAGAAAATGTAACGTAAATGTCTGAATTCTGACTGAGGATCAGTGAGGTTTCATTAACATGCATGTCTGGAAAGGGTGGGCTGCAAGACAGAGAGGTTTAAAGGGCATAAACAGAAAAGTCAGGTTACTGATGAAATTTTGGACATGTGAAAGAAACTTTGGGCTATTTAAAGTCCTAAATATTGGCAACATCCTACGCCAGAAGGCCAGCCAAACAGGGAATAATTTCTTGGGGCTATTTTTTGGTGGTTTTTTGCATGTGGGCTTGTTGGAGACAAAACTTCTGAGAGAGGGAATGAAAATGAAAACAAACAGTAGTGTACAGTACTCGTCAGTCACTCAAATACATTCTCCCATTTCTGTTTTGGGCAATTAAAGTAGGATTTGCACATTTAAAACTCCCTTCTCTGGATGGGAAGGCGTACCGTGGAGGTTTGGTGCTTTGGCGAGGCGGCTGTCAGCCCAGTCTGTCCATCCAGGTCCAAGGGAGCAGATTTTTCTGTGTTGACGGAGGTGTGTGACCCATTACATTCCTAACAGAATCAACAACCATAACGCGATCCTTCTGAAATGACTGACACAGCACTTGCAGCACGGTCTGGGTCAATTAAGTCAGCAAACTCTCAGTCCTTTGATTCAAGCAGCCAAGAAAAAAACAAACATTTGATGACAGAGGGGAAGATTTCTCAAAATATCTATAAAAATCCAAATCTTTAGGTCTGATTATCTACAGTTGAAGCTTTAAAGGAGGCATAGATACATCTAGCATGAGGTGAGTGGGTGAAAGTGGTTCAGTAGTCAAGTCATAGTTCACGTCCCCTCTTCATTTCCATCCTCATCTTGTGATCGAGAGGCGTGTGCGGTGAGCTGCTTTGGCTGAGGCTCCCTGTCAAGTAGAGCACTCTGGTGGCCTCTGGAAAAAACATTCACTTTATGAGAAAAAAAAGGGTGAGGGTGCAAATTTGAGATGGAGGGGTGAAAGTCTTCCAGACAAATGAAGTGAAGAGAAGACACTAAAATGGGGCTGCTCAAGGTGTGGACTTGGCTGCAGGAAGACGTACTGTAAAGGGTTAGTGTCTGTGTTCGAACAGCCCCTGCACTGCTTGGCTCACTGTCATTCCAAGTTGCCGCTCTCGGACATGGAGATGTTGAGCGTGTTAGCAGAGGGGAAGAGGTCTCTTTGGTCTGTGGGGCTGTGGTAGTCAGATGTCAGGTCGGGGTCCAGGAGGGTGGACAGGGTAAAGTTGGATGAGCCTTTCTTTAGGCACTGGGAGTAGAAGTTGAGCAGGAGGTCCAGCTTGTTCTCTATAGACTGTACCTGAACAAACACACACACACAAGCTTCTTTGGCACTTTTTTTTTTAGATGAAACATGTTTCTGGAGTTTTCTGATGACATTCTAAGCTCAGTGGGCATTCAAAAGCAGCATATCTCTCATATCTCTGAGTCTTAGCCAAATCCCCTTGGAAGCTGCAGAAAAGAAAGACTGATGAAAGACACCTACTGACTTAGTTATACACGGACTTCAGCGCTTAAATGCTAAATTACATCACTTCCTGCTTGCAGTGTATTGCACTTCCTGTGCTTGTTATGGAACCTTTTTTTAGATCTGCTAGAGTGAATGAGAGTAATCCAGTGAGACTGTGCACCTGGTTCACAGGTTTTTGCAGAAAACACAGCTCCACAAAAGCTCTCCATGAATCAAAATCTTGCTGTTACCTGTTTCTCAACCTTGACTACACGTCCCATCATGCTTAGCTCGTCCAGTGGGTCCAGTTCTGGTGGCGTTTTCTCTCCCTTTTCAGGGCGTGCCTTCTTATCGGGCTGGACGGCTCCTCGCCCAATTATCTGGTCCACCCTTTGACACAGCAACAACAGATTTCAACAATTATGATCAGGACGGACTTCATTGTTTTGGCAGAAATTTAAAGTCTGACATTTTGGAAAATATTCTTTTCTTGTCAAGAGTTAAAGGACCACAGCAATGTTACTACATGTCTCAGTGGCTCCCCTCTTTCACTCATTCAGGAATTTTTAACCAAATAAACACAAACAATCGCTTTAGAAGGGTAAATTACCTGTATGTAACAACTTTCACATGTAGTGTTGCTATACTCTCATTTCAACGTGAATGGCAATGAATGGATTTTAGAATGCGGTCTGAGATCTAATTAATTAAGTATAACATGTTTAATTTTAAGAACATTTGGACAGGGGCGATCTGACTGGTATGGTCCTTTGAAGGATACATTTTCAAGCAACAAAACAGTAGAGGATTTGTGCATGAAACCTCATCTGCAGGCTCTTGATGCGGCCCAGCATGTCCAGGTGTCCAGCAGAGTACTGCTCAATGACATCCTTCACATCGTACGGGCGCAACGTCTCCTTGAACTTCCTCTTGGCCACAAGGAACTTTAGGATCCTGCAGAAATATGCAAACACATCAGGCTCTGTTATCACCCCTCTGAGAACCTCACGCAGCACATCCACATATATGGACGTACAGTAAACCTTTGGAAAAAATGCAGGGGCAGGACATCTATCAAACAATGCGGGAGACGCCGACAGTAACAAGATTAATTACAGTCAGAGTGACCTTATCATTCACAAACAGCCCCATAAAGAAAGTGGCGTTACTTCCCGACTAACCATGTGGATATATTGTGATGATGACAACAGAGACATTTGCGTATCAGTACTTGCTGTTTCAGCAATTAGCACAAATCCGCAGATACTAATTTTAACACAAACACACAAAGAAAACTCTGTCAGAGCTTTGTCTTGTTCATTTTTTTTTTTTTTTAGTTTGACAGTGGTGTTGGTGCCACTGGTGAACCACAGCTGCTCCCAGTCCTGGTGCATGCACCACACACACATGACCATATGGGGGAATCACACTGAGGAATGTTGACCCAGCATTACTACTAAATCCAGCAAACACATCACTGACAACATCCTCTGCAAGGGTCGGACGTCATGCTGGAGGGAGAGGAGGATGTGCAAGAACTAAAAGGAAGGGAGCCAAGGGAGGAAAGTCTAAGCATGTGCGTGTGTGTGTGCATGCGTGCATGCCTGGCTTTTTGTGTTGGGTGGGTCATTCAATTCCCTTCTTATCAGTTATGCCATAGGCAGCTCAGAGATGCTGGCTCCACAGAAGGTCCGTGAACACCAGCTGTAAGCAAGACAAAATATACCCCCTCAAGCTGTCATCTCATCTTGTGATGGATTGCGCTACAAGTCAAGCTGCGAGAGATGGAGAGTGCGGGAGGGCGAGGAAGGAGGGATGTTTTTTTTTTTTTTTTTTAATGAGGGAATCCTATCTCACACAACCAGACGACTAAGTCCACTATAAGACTCCCACTTGGCTTCACAGGAAGAAGAAAAGAAATCGCATCAAAGGTCTCGAGAGCGGAAGATCAGAAACACTCAGCTGTTCTGAGAAAATGTCTCTCTCTCTCACACACACACACACACAAAATCCTACAAACACTCCTGGTCAGAGATATGTAAGCACTAACACAACTACACACGTGGGCTAAGCACAAGCAAGTGAAACCGGAACTCAGAGAGAGGGGAGGGGTCACTTCTTGAAATAACTATTGTAACCTTTGTTAAGGAAGGCAGCGTTGCATTAACAGCACTATGCTGCGACAAGAAGAAGAGAAGGTGTGAGGGAAGGAGAAGAGGGGCGACAGGAGGAGGTGTGGTGGTCTACAGCAGGTGGCGTAGCAGTCGTCAGCGCCCTCTTCCCACTCATGCAGCACTCTGTTTCTTGATGACTCCTGCATTTGGGGTATTTTTGCAGGCAACCTTTTCTTATTTTGCAGGTAGATGCAGATTTTTTTGCCGGGGTGGTTCTCAGGCGTGAGTAAAAGAAGAGGTTGTGAGAAATGGGAGCGAGGGCTTTTGATTGGGATCCTCAGAGGTTTTCTCCAAAATTGCTGACTCTCTTTTTAGGTCAGTGAAATGGCTTTCGTAGCACATGGTCAGGTTGGACTGTGGCCCCCACTGCACCCCAGAAAACTTTCAACTACAGTGCAACAGTCACTGACAGCAGTACAGTGAAGCTTGCACAACTCACTGAAAGGTATACCTACAAAGTCTTAGGTGGACAAGACATGAAAACACAGCAATAATTGGAGGGACAGGAAGTGCCATTTGTGGCCAGGAATGCTTGCATAGCTAGTCCAAATATTTCTGCAATTCAGCAAAGGTGGATCCCTGATAACTCCACTGGCAAGGTTTTATCATTGGCTTAAAAGAGGACTGTAATAGTGATACAAATCCTAGCTGGTCCAACTAGGGTGAGCCTATGCATGGACATGTTTGATTCTTCAACAGATCTATATCTAAAATTTAGCTCAAGTTACGATTTGTGCATTAAATCATTCTTACAGAGAAATATACATACGTTAACATTATAAAACTTAAAAATGTTTCAGCTGAAACAGTTATAAATCCCAAGCATGTCCGAACAATTAATTTAACAGAGTAGGAGTGTCTGCACAGACTGCAAACGTGCAGAATTTTTTGCGTTTTGTGCACTATTGCCTTTGCGCATGAGAAGAGTTACAGCAGAGAGAGCACAGAAAGATATCATGCCTCATTTTCCTATCTTCCTCCTCTCTTCTTCTTCTCTTGCTCCCTCTGTACATAAACAGACCCACTGTATGCATTTATTCCAACAACCCAGCAGTGATAAACCACATGCATCTCTCTAAAGTGAAGTCTCAGCATTAAGGCCTGCTGTAAAATTCTGTGCATCACAGACATCAATCATGAACCTCACTAAGCAGCTGCATGTGTAAGTGTGTGTGTAAGTGTGTGTGTGTGTGTGTCTGTGTGCTTTAACACAGTGAAGCACCTGCTGTTTACACACCTGCACTATCTGTTGGAACTCCCTGTCTTCTATTGTGTGCAGCACAGAGCAGCTGAGGTCAGAGCTAACTGCTGAGTCAAGTGCAAACTGAGAAGAGGTCATATAATAGCCTATCGGTGGCGAGCAATATCAAACAATAATATATCACACTGCAGTCTAAGACCAGAAAGTATCTCCCCACTGTGTATTAACAAAGAAGAAACCTTCAGCTGAGTTATTGTTATTATTTATTCATTATTTAATCATCCCAATTATGGTAATGATGAATCCTTAAAAGTCAGAGTAAAGATAAAGACACTAACTCTTTTTGGAATAAACAGTATTATTAAAGAAAACTCTGTCTCAAGGGCATTATAATTGAGAATATAAAACAAATGTTATCATAAACCATGATTAAATAAAATCAGGGGTGCACATTAAACTGCAGCAAACTCATGAATGAATGAGAAACATTCAGAATCATACAAGACGATCAAAAGAATTAATGATCTGTTTTGTTTTTCCAGTTTAATTTTAGCATCCCCTATTTTAGTACAAAGTTCTAAATACTTTCTTTCTTTTGGCTTTTTGGGATTATTAGATAGCAACAGTGTAGCTGCAGACAGGAAAACACTGGGAATGAAAAAGGGGCTTGACATGTAACAAAGATCCTTGGATGAAACCCAATAGAAGTTGATGGGATTAAAGGCATCTTAACAGTTGGGCCACTGGGATGTCCACACACACACACACACACACACACACACACACAAACACACTGTTTTTTATCTGGCACACGCCCACGTCTTCAATCAAGAGCTTCATAGAGAGCATATGCAACCACAAAAACAGCATCATGCCGCTGTGATATAAATGCTGCGAGGGACCAGAGAGAGAGTCGCTTGTAATCCGCTCCCATCAAAGCTCTCTGGAGACAAGCATGGCCCCACACCAGATGTTTGCTAGCAGTTGTAGTTTTTTTCTGCCACCATCAGTGAAAATTTCTACTCACTCACGCTCCAATTATGTGTGTATGTGTGTGTGTGTGTGTGTTTGTGTCAGGAGAAGGTTGCATTCAAGGTACTGTTGGGAATCCTGTGGGAAGCTGACACATTAAAAAACAAGTTTGTGTATTTTTGCATTTTACACATCATCAGTAATAAGAAAACATCATAACTGCGGTACACATACACACTATGAATGCTTTATGACTGCTAAATAAGGCCATGTGGTTCATTCATAGTATCTAAGAACATAGTGCATGAGGACATCCACCACCGCTGTGCAACAATAACAAACTTCAGAGCTTACAGCCAATGAATCGCAGGAAGACACGACACAATGACAGCAGTTAATATCAATATCAGCAATGACTTTAATCAATTGTCACAGTTCTCCTTGTCTAAACTCAACCATATCGTTTGTCTCTGTACAGTCGTAATGTACTGTGATCTTCCAGCTTCGCTGTGTGTGTGTGTGTGTGTGTGTGTGTGTGTGTGTGTGTGTGTGTGTGTGTGTGTGCGTGTACTAATAGGCAAACCTATCACATCGCCTTACACATGACCGGCCTGAATGAGCTGAGCGACAAGGTCACATGAGGGAACTAACCCTGCCTGCAGGAGGGCTCGGTTACCTTTCCTAAGTGGACATTTCTACTCCGTCAGCTGAATGTGTACACGCCAGCGCCTAAATGGAGGAGCAGCATGTTGTTCAGCCATTAATGCAGGCTGTAAATACCATGAGAAAGGTCCACGGTATGAATACACATGCATAAGTTGTTCACATGACCAAAGTGACCTTATTCTATCAATGGATGGAGGCACAGCTGCACCTGATGAGTCCTTCAGTTTACCTGAAACACAGTCTTTAAAGTGCTTCGGGAAAAGTTTCCATTTGAATACAGCTGAAGCCTTTAATGGTACACTATCATTTGGTGGAGTACATTTTCAGTTGTGAGGTCTTGTTGAAAAAACTGAGAAACCCAACCTGACTAAGCCATTTCTAGCAATTGGAAAAAGATGTTAGGTCATTAAGTACTTCCAGAACAGGATCATGTGATCAATTTAATGGAAGATTTTCAACAAATCACCTTGTGAAACATGCTACCAAGTGATCTAGCTACAATTTTGCAACCAAGCTGGTAATACTCTGACTTGAACCTTCTTCTACCATTAATTATCACTAGAAAACACTTCTTTGATGTTTGTTACTATAAGGTTGTTATACTTTTGGCAACAGTTAAAATTCCTTTCTTGAAATATACCTCTTACTGTATCCCATATGTTTTTTAGTAGTAGCTATAAAGTGTTTTATAATACATTTTTATTCCTTATGTGTTTATTTAGCAGCATATATCTGCTAAATCACATTTAAGTGTGTTATAAATCTTTAATTAATAGTCAGTTTAAAGTACATTTCTTTTGTCCTTGAAAGAGTTTTTACTTTATCGCTATAGACAGACATCTCAATTGTTGAGGCTCATAGCTACAAAAAAAATGGGTGATCAGTCTGAGGAACAGTAGTTTATTATAAGTGCATAAAAGAACTAGAGACTGTTATTGCTTTTAAGCAAGCTTGTTTATTACAGTGAGGAACCACCATATGTGTGCAGCATCTTTACATTTAAGTGGATTTTCATACTGTTAATGCCGGACTCACCTGACAGCCCGTATTAGGGTCTTTACTGCCGGGATAACCTCCTCCATGGCCACGTCACAATATGGTTTGTCCTCCACACTGTCCTCTCCGACCCCCTCCACTGACCCAGACAGAAGGACAGAGGTTATTATGCAGAGCTGAACCCCCAAGTGTGTGTGAATGAATGAACAGTGTTTGGACTCTTGTGCTGCCTACCATCCACAGGCGGACGTGTTTTGAGGCGAAGGGAGGTGCGGAAGCGTGTGCGATCATTAAAGCTCCAGCTCTTCTGCACCTTCCCTGGGCTGGTGGCCTCGGGGACATTCTCCTGGCTGGGAGAGCGGCGGACGCTGGAGCTCGGGGGCAGCGGTGACGCCTTGTTCCGAATGGTTTGGGACGATCGGGAGTTATTCATCCTGATCCGATCCCGGAAGCCTATTTTACTGCTGACAATGAAGATAACAAAGTCACACATCCGAAGACACAGTGTTAGGGTGAGATCAGTAAAGCAACGGGTTTTTCTAAATGATCAAAATGCCCATGCCTTTGACCTTAATGGCAACCTATCCTGGGAGTTTAGGGAAGCAGCCGAAGAGCAGCCTGAGCTTGTTAGAAAAGAGTTTGTTAGTAGTCGTGAATTAACACAAAAATGTGGCCTTTGACTTTTATAACAATCATCAACAAACAGACAAAACAGGGATACAAACAGATACATTTAGTCTCAGTGAAGGACAGACTAGCTGACTTCTCACAGTCACTTTTACCACAGGGACCCCTCAATATTGCTAAAAAGTAATTCTGCCCTGAGGATTTGCTCTTTAATGTGCCTTTCATAGCATCTGATTCAGCAATATCACGCTGAAACCTGATTCACTTTACTTGCAGGAATGCAGGAATGCTGGGATGGCGGAAAATATTCCCCTCCACCATCAGAATAAAGACATGCTTCCTTAATCCCTTCAACGGAGTGAATGAGCATTAAAATATCAGCTTCAAAGCTCAGCTGCACAAAAAGGAGTCTCATTAAGCACTCCACTCACCACAACTCAAGGCAGGTCGGTATGTGAGGTCATCTGTTTACAGGAAAGCTACTTCGCCAACAGAATGATTCCTAACGGTGCTGTTAGCATGCTCTGGAGACCACTCCTCCTCTGCAGCCACTCACATGTTACGCACTGTCACGGATCCGTAAGGCAATGCAAACATCATGCACCAAAGAGCAATGCCTGCGCAGTCGTTCACTCCCACGTTTTTACGATGATATACTCTCAGCTGTGCGTGTGTGATGGCCGGCCATTTAAATTAAAATTTAAATAGTTAAGGGATGTTAGTGGAAACAGCATTTCATACAAGCGGGCTGAAATGCGTCAGGTTGAGGGGAGGAAATGATGAAGACAGAGTGAAAGACCTTTGCATGCTATTGGGATTCGGATGCATTCAGGAGCGTGAACTTCATTGAATCTTTGCAAAACATTCACAGAATATCACATGCAAACAGAGACATTTTATCACTTAAAAACCTTTTACAAATACCGCACAAACACACTGATTTTGTACAAAGGTTATATGACTAATCTGAAGTAGTAAAAGCATGTCAATCATTTATACCGTCTCTCCGAGAGGTAACTATAAATGAGTTAACAACTGAATTGAAAACCTAAAGCAATAGCAGGGAATTTCTTTTGGATTTGGCTCCAAATAAATAAATATTTTTTTTGCTTTTTTTAAAGTGAATGTTTTATTTCCTTATTTCGTCAGAAATGTTGATAAAACATTTGATGCAGCTGAAAACAAACTTCTTTTTGTCATTTAGTCCTCACAAACAGTCAAGGACTTCTGCTGTGTTTTCAACGTGTTTATTATGACCTACAAACCAAACTGAGCTCAATCATCTAGTTTCCCCAGCACATAAAACCAAGCAGGAGGAACATCCTTTCAGGAAAGAGAAGCAAAGCAATTCCTCTCTTTGAAGGATGCACTCAAGCATTTGTGGACCAGAGCATAATGTGTTTATGTAGTTATATTATATTGGTATGTGCAAAATATGATTAAAAAAATTATAAAGGCATCAGCTACTGCAGGAAATTTTAATACACCTGATTCTTCAATTCATTCACAAATCAGGAAAGGTTTCATGCTCTCAGCAAGCCACAGTGCCAGTCCACAAAGTTTTGAGTATATTAAGCAAAGTAAGCAGTTTGTGCATGTTAAAGGAGGAGAAGGAGTAGTGTTATTGATTTGGTGACATCTTAGCGTGCCCCGTGCACAAGCTTGTAGCTGTGATACCTCTGCTTGCGGCCAGCGTGAATCCGGAAGAGACCCCGTTTTTTAGAAAGGAGCTGACTGGGGAGACACACAAGGCAGAGGGAGAGAGGGTGAGGGGGAGAAGATGGGGGAGGGTGAAGAAGGACCAGAAGGCCTGGGACACAACCTGGCTACATGGTGAACCCGTGAGGATAAAACGTAGCAAAGTAGAAACCAGGGAGAGAGGGTGAGGTGGAGGGGTGAGGTTCACATCTCAATACTCCAAATTGCCCTTTCCTTTCCTGATGTTTTTGCCGTACTAAACACAAGAATATATGATTCTGAGAGGCAGTTTTGGATTATGGAGACACAGTGTGAGAAGTGAGGACACGGTTTTAAGGGATCATGCAAAGGTAGTTGGTTTCACCTGAGTATATTCATCGAGAAAGCCCATTAAACTTCATGGCGTGACAGCAGCTCTTCAATTTAAAGACATCTCTGCCGGGAAAACTGTAATATTATCATTATTTAAATACACTAACGTGCTTCTTTCATCTATTGCATGCAAAAGTACCGAGCTGGTTTTTGTTTAAGTCATGAATCTAAAGCATCAAATCCGCTCTAACTATGGAGAACCCTTTGATCAACAAGCACAGCTCTTGACTTGAAGAACAAACCTGCATGGAACTTCTGCCTTCCTGAGAACAGATGAAGGATGGAGGATGGACGGCATGGAAAAGATACAATGGAAATAAAGGGGAAAAAAGAGGAAGACAGGAAGAGGCAACTGGTGAGTGAACAGCTGGGACGCGGTGGTGATGGCAGGAGTATGAGCTAAGCAGACAAAGATGCAGAGAAGCAGAGGGGCCTGCAACACAGTGGTCTCAGATCAGCATTAGTAAAATATTGTTAGATAAACAACACATCCATGCAGAAAGCTCCGGAAACAGTCAGCCTTGATTTGTCTGGTGCACCTGTTGAATATAATGTCTACAAGTCTCTCCTGTTGCTGTTTTGATTGGATGTCTGTGTGTGTAGGCCGATTTTTAGCCAAATGTCTGGATGCACTGTGAGGTTGTGTGAGGTGGCAGAGTGCGTACCTGTCCCCCGACAGGTAGGGGGAGCTGTAGGGCCGCAGCCCAGACAGCAGCGTGTGGTAGGAGTTGTGGAGAACCTTCTTGGTGTTACGCTGTCGCTGGAGGTGACTGAACAGTAGCGTCAGTTCTCTGACACCCCACGCGCACAAATAAAAACAAAACAAAAAAAACACATGACAAATGAACAAAAACACAACAAAATATGGAAAACTCACAAAAAGGCCAAATGGTCCAAACGCTCAAAAGAAGAGGGATACATGAGAGAAAAAATGAAAAATCTGAAATTAAGATATAACAAAGAAAAGTCTGACTTCATGGTGATGTCAAAGAAATGTATGGTTTTTACGTGTGTTTCTCATGTTCCTCTCCTTTTAAGCAAATAAAAATTAGTCAAATTAATACATAAATGCAAAATATAAGAAACCACTGCGTATAACAAAAGTAATTAAAATATAACTGACAAATGGCGGAAGAAGTATTGAAAAAGACCCCAAATTTTAAACAAAAATATAAAATTTGAGCATTGTTTATTTTTACTAGCACCACCATGGCAGAAGGATTCTTGATGGACAAAAAGTTGCACTTGCACTGTGAGCCACAGTTTTATTTTATTATGTATGAGTAGGAACAAAAGTATCACTAATTACTGAACACATTTTTTTGCAATGCAACTCTTAAATCTCTGTCTGCATTTTTTACAGCACGTCAAACGAAGAACCACAGACAACCACAGATTTCTGATGGTTGAATCCACTCAGAGCTGAACATGGATGAAGATGGGAGAACCTACCTGAACGAAGGCAACATGCTGTCATAGAAGTACCAGGTAGCTGTTAGGTAGGAGTGTTTGGCATCTGTAGAGTAGAGACGCCATGCAGCCTAAAGAAACACACAAAGGCACAACACAGACACACAAAGTGAATGTTAAGATTAACATTCACTAACCACTCCTGACTCCTTTTGAGCGTGAATTTATTAAACACTAGGCCCTCACCGATGTGAGATTTTTGGGGTTAATGAAAATTCTAATGTCTGATATATATTTGCTGTAGGAGCCTAAATGCAATTCTTGGAATTTTAGTTAAAAAAGATTAATAAATAATTTAAGTTATTTACGAACAAGTCAAAATACACATTAATATAAGTTAATTGATTTAGAAGGGATTAAAAGGCCTATTTATATATATTTTCAGTTCTTTTGTATAATACTGTCATTAGTTTATCATTTAAAATGCCT
>JAQLOL010000008.1:13083122-13098133 GCA_029783665.1 Naso thynnoides | reverse complement strand
CCGATCTGCACTGAACCAGTCTGTCATTAAAGCGAATGTTCGTGTAAGTAAAGTCCACTAATGGCTGATTGCCTGCTAATGGCTGGGTGATTGATCGAAAGAGTGAACAGAGGGAATGTGAAAGTCAAGAGTCCGACCATTAAATAACACGTTTGGCTGAGCAAGGTGGGAAGAGAGAGGCGAGAGAGGACGAGTCAGGCTGAGAAGGAGAGGGCGAGTGTCCATTACCTTTCGCTAAAGCAGCTGGAGCACACAGGAAGAGGAGAGATTATGGGATAGCTATTAGGATTAGTGGATGGTGTCTGTGATTTTCCGCGCAGTCGACAACACCTGACTACTCCCACTTGCTTACATGGCTGTCTGTGCCTCCATCCGCAAACAAATCAACATGTATGCAAGCACATATGGATGCACTGCAGCAGAGGAAATGCCTGTAGAAAAAAGTATGATAAGTGTAGTGAAGGGTCTTACCAGGATGAAGAGGCCTTGGTTGGCGAACTTTTGGTGTTCGGGGATGGTGGAGAACACAGACAACACCAAGCAGCTGAATACCAGCAGAAAACTGAAACACACAGTCACACACAAGTCGGTAAACACACTTCAAAATACAAACATCAGAGATAAGAAACTTGCTTCAAACAACTCTTGGGTCTCACTCATCATTAATGGACTAAATAAAACTCATTAACATTTGATTTGTTCACTCTCTGGGAGGTTAACCAACAGAGAAAATTGCAAATAAGCAGTAACAGGTTTGTTGATCCATAACATATTACAAGCACAGCGAGTCGAGTCACACTGTACATGGTCAGTGGCACAATAATCAAGTTTAGTTGTATTATGTTAATTAATGTATAGAACACAAGAAATAATAGTACACGGTATTTAATATTTTTGAAACACTCAGCATGAACATTTAAGTCAAGTCAATGTTAATATAAAGCCTCAAGGGGCTTCTGTGCAGCACAGACCCTCCTTAGAAGATTTACTTTGGTTTCCGCCGAACTGTATCTGAGTTGGAAATTCTTTATTAGAAATAAACCCGAGATGTAAGACAGTATTTTTTAAAGAGGTCCTCAGTGACATTAAATACAGACAAAACATTTAACAAAATCTAGATAATTAGATGATACCAATGTAATGACAAACAAATTTTTGAATGAATAAATTTTACATTTTAAGACATGGAAAATTAGACGATCATATTTCAAGCAGAGCAAAAAATGTTAATTCATTTATAATAGAAAAGTGTTTATGTAAGTGACAGCTGACTGATATTTGAATGATGTTAAACTTCACATTATTTTGTTAAACTGAATGAAAGGCAGCATCTGTAGATGTCTGTGCACATGCACAACAAAGTGTACTGTTCTGTAAGATGACTGGTAATTTACCACTTCTGTCAAAAGAGACGGACCCTGCAGCTGTCATTTGGACTAAATTACCATTCAACAGACCTAAGGGCCACTTCAGTTTGAGAACTACTCTTTGAAAAAAAAAGCAACATAAATTCCAGTGAATCGTTTCTTATGTTTGAGGTGCTCTTAAGTTTGTTTAAACACGTCCCTCCTCTATGACAGTGGACAAGTGAGAAGTCTCCGCTATTAATCTCCATCACTAACTTGGGAACAAGACAAGAACATAATTTTTTGCCAAATACATTACCGCATACATTTCTTGTTCATAGTGCAAGTCTCCTATTACATTTCTGGTGTGATTTCCCCATTTTAGAAGAAAAATAAAGGATATGAAAGTTAAGTCATGGTCAAATCTTTTTTAGGAAGTAGTGACGAACTACCTGCCATTAGCAAGTTTTCATTCCTGTTCAAAACATGTTCCTCACTAAGTGTGATGTATTTACTTCAACTACAAAGTAAAAACATTTATGTTTTCAATGGTGTGCTGCAGAAAAGAAAAATGTCGGCACTTATGTGGTAACAGTCCCACTTAACCAGTGGAAAAAAGTAACTGTAAGTTCAATTTCAGTGGAACTTTCTGACATCATGATTACAAGGATATTCTGTGTAACCAAACAGCAGAAAAGTGAATATGATTAAGAATAAATAAAGTAAGAAATAAAATTCTATTTATATTCCCCTCTAGCTAATAAATATTAATCAACAGTTGTTCACAAAACTGTTTTTGTGACTAAAACATGGTCACAAAAAGATCAGACTTTTCTGTTTACCTACAAACTGCTTCATTAATATAAGAGTGACAATACTCAAAAGGTCAAGTTCAAACTGAGTTCACCACACTGAGATGTGCTTAATGTGTCTGATAACAGAGTAGTTCAAACCTAAGAAGTTCCAACAATATGTTTTACATGGATTAGGACAGGAAAGTCATAAACCCAATTAAACCATAAATATATTCTTTGTACCATAGTGTTGGTCATCACCAAAACATGAAAAAATCAAAGCTGAGCGAGGGACAGAAGTGAGAACACTGCCTGCCCTCGGCCATGTGAGCAGCAAGGCGGGATTAGCCAGGTGGCAGCTGCTGTTCCAGCTGGTCAACATGTCAGAGCCCAAAGTTAGAGAACACTTGTTGGAGGCAGAACCAATTCTCATGGTCACAAACAATGGTGGCCTTTCTCTTCAATTAGTAATGCGATCAACAAGTCTCTCACCAGGCCAGTGTGTGTGAAATGACATGCATTACAAGCACTCAGGACAAAAAAGCTACTTAAAAATGGGTGCAAGTCAAACAACAAAGAAGTGGTTAACAGCTGCAGCTGGAAACAGAAAATAGGAAGAGAAACTGGCAACTCTCAAAAATAAAACATCCATTCAATGGAAGAGGAAATAATAAGAAAGACCCATTTCTTATAGACTAAAACCCACAGGGCCAGTGGTTAAGATGAACAGTGAGGAGACTGATGCGTTAGTTCTGAAACCGCCTAACATCAGGACATCAGGAAGGAAGAATAATAGACTGACTGATTTGTCTGCAAGAGCAAACAAATCTCCAGGGATGACAACATTCACATCTTAGAGGCATGTGTACACAGCAGGGTATTTCTGCAGGTACATATTTGTTATCTGGAAAACTTGTGAAAAGCTCAAATACTTTGGAAAAATAGATACTGGGGTTTGTTTGTTTTAAATCCATGTTTTATATTTAGAAGGAAGACAACGGGAGCGTGCCTATGTTCTCACAGCCCTATGTTCCCACTAACCCTAATCCCTAACCCTATAGGGCTGAGGGAACATAGGGCTGTGGTAACATAACATAGTTTCAAAATTTTCAAAATTTTTAGTGAAAAATAAATTCTTAGAAATGAGGGAACATGGGGCTGTGGGATCATTGGGCTGTGGGAACATAGGGCTGACCCCATGGCGAGCTAGCATGGAAGTAAAAATAGATTGACAGATGGTAAAAATAATAAGCAAACAGGATAAACACATTAGCAATAATTATCATCAGTAAATAATCAGTAAAAAATTCACTACCTTACAGTAAAAATTAATAGCTTGAACAGTCAGAAAAAGCCATGCATCTGGTTAAACAGTAAGTTAAAAGTAATGGATAAATGGTCAGACAGTTAGTTTGACTAGGCTAACAGATAACTGGCTAAGTAGTTAGCTAAAAGGAGGCCTAATGGATTAAAGAAAGAAAAAAGCAGTTTAAAGAAGGCTAAAGAGATGGATAATGGATTCTTAAAAAAGGTGAAGTCAATAGCATTTTCCTAAAAAAAAAAACAAAATATAGACTTATAGTAAATGAATCCTGCTCAATCATTACTCATTTAGCTGGGACATTTCTAGGTGGCAAGTGGGCGCGTTTCCCCCAGAAAATTAGAGCGTGCAGTTGAGGTTGAGAGTGGATGAAACGTAGTGACTGGACGCCATTCAGATAGGAGAAAATCGCAGATGACGACATTGTGGCAAAGAAAAGGAAATATAGCCTAAGTGAGTCGAAATGGCATGCAGATAAAGCTCGTTCCTGAACGAAAGTGAATGTCGGTTTGGCTTTCACCCAAGTTCGAGCACTGATGGAGAGGCTGGGGATTTGGCCTACTTTTTGTTGGACAGGTAGGTGCAAAACACCGGCGGTTAGCTTGTCTAGCACTTGATAAATGATCAATTTTTCCTTTAAAACTAATGCAATATTCCTATGTAGATTGCTGTGTAGGTACAAGTCGTATATTTACAAGCTGCTACTCCTGATGGCTTTGAGGTGGGGAAGAGGAGCCCACAATGAACAATGCTACATACTTTGGTTAGCTACAATTAATTGATAAAAGATTAAAATTGTTTGTTAATACAAATCAATAGTTGACATAGGTAGCTAAAGTTAATGATTGTATGCTTTCTTAACCCAAACCCCCCTAATCATTAGAAAAATAATCACAAGAAGAGGAAAAAGGGAATCCTTTTTTCATGACAACCATCTTTCTGTTTAAAACCAAGTTTGCTTAATCAAGGATGTGGGGGTTGCTTTGTCGACAAAATGGCTGAGAACCACTCACTCAACAGATGAAGTCAATATCATCAAAACAGGATTTCTGTTAATGGTATCTGATCCGCCAGTAGTGATTTCCGGCAGTAGTGAATCATACGGTCAGTTTGAAAAGCCTGGATTCTGTTGTCTCTTTCCTCCACTTCACACTGTGTAGAAAAACACCGGTTTGTCATCACATTTGTGAGGAGTCATTGAATAAGCAGCAACTGTTTTCCTGCCTGGTCACAGATTCCACATGGTGAGACATTAAAATAGAAGACAGAGTAGATTTTAGACAGCTAGAAAGACACAGGACACCAAGCATGAATAAACAGACAGCCCCAAATTACTACATACTGTGTATTTCTTGGTCCACTGATGCATGAATGGAGGAGACTTCATGCCTCAGCCGCGACATTATTAGTATGAAAAAACACATCCAGATGACGCTGTGCAAACAATGCATTTTAGTTGTTCATCAACTGAGTAATGTGCTGAGTAAACTGTCTGTCTTTTCCCCTCAATTAACTCAAAGCACTATGTGTATTTCCATAAGGAGGAGATTAGTTGGGGTGGCATCTCGGGTGGCTTCCTTCATTGACTTTTGCTTTATAACAGGAAACAAGTTAGGCTTCAGCACAGATAGCAGGATCGACAGCTTGGCTTTACAAAATGCAGACGCAACATTCCGGTTCTGAAAGCAACTCTGCGTTTTCTTGAATATAATACTATCCCTTACATACAGTGACTCCAAAACACTGCAAAGAGTTACTGCCAACAATGCTCACCATATCTGTTTATGCAGCCTGTTTGCGCAATAACAATGTACAGCAGAAATACGCTGGGTGTCGAGTAACAAACCCCTCAAACCTCCTCTCAGTAGGACCACAAGCCGCAAGCAGGCCTCAGTTCACAATATGTCAAACTTACATATAGCTGCAAAATACCACTACAACATCCAGACTGAAGTCCTGTGGCTTTATGGACGGTAATTTCAGTCTGTCTGTCTGCCAACCACTTTGGCTCAGACTGAAATTTCTCAACTATCAAATGAATGGATAGCCATGAAACTTTGCACAGACGTTTATTCCTCAGGAGATGATGACTGATAATAATCTTTAACGTATTCTCTTTTGCTACCATGAAATCGACATGTGTGATTTTGAGTGATATGTGTAAACGGCTGTTCAGTAAAAAATAATAAATAGATTGAACATTCAGGTATTGTTCAGGATGAATCATAACGGGGCTGTTAATGGGAATCCAACAGTTTTCTTCTTTGATCTCCTCATCTTCAGTATTTAGCTGCAGTTCCTCGTAGTAGATGGACTTAAGTGACCTAAGGACACCCGCCAAGACAACGCCTCTGCTCATGTCTGCTTTGTTGTCATGGATGCATAAAAAATATATAAACAAATACATCAATAAATAAATAAACAAATGAGTTAAATGATGAGGAGACTTTTAGGTCATGTGGAAAGAAAGTCACATTTCTGCGGAGGAAATAATTTCCCCACCTGCCCATCCACCTGAGTATAACCATCCACCTGAGTATAACCATCCACCATCCCTCCCTCCCTCTCACGGAAACGTCAATTAAAAGCAAAACGTCAGTCAAAATCCACCAAATCAGCAGGGCTGACTCACTGGGACATCAGGAATAAATTTCATCAGACCTGAGTGCTTAACTGACATAAGTCAACAAAATAACTTCATATTTAAATAAAAATTAAAAATACTTAAAGCATGCACTTATTATGCATTATAATACAACTATTGTGCTGTATTATCATAGTTATAAGCAGATTAGACCATAACCACCTTCAACGCAACGCAAGTGCGTTCATATTGTGTTACATATGTTCATAATGTGTTATAATGCAATATAGATATATGCTTTACATAAAGTCTTACCAAAGTAATATCCAAATTAACAATTCTTTAACGGCTGAGATGATAAATTAAATAATTAAATAGAATTTAAAAGTTGAAGATCACAATGCCTCAGCGCCATAAAAACAAGATGGTATCTTGTCTTCTACAACTAGTCTGGACATGTGACCCAACCAGGGGTAAAGCAAGGACAAAGTGGAGTAAAAGCCTGACTCATTATATACATTATAAATGGATGTGTTAATGTAAAGAAGTACCACGTGTCATGTAGCCAATCGGCTGTCAGTGCTACGATACAAATGAATACAGTAAAATAATTAATGACAAGATTTACTGTAAGGCTGTCTGCATTAATAATTGCTTCCAAACTTTTAGAAAGAATAATGCATGCTCTGCTATATACACGAAATATCCGACTTTTATCCAAGTGCAATTTGTCTCATAGACACAGTGGAGAATCAAGGAAAATGCAAGCACAGTGAGATGTAATAAGAAAGAAAGAAAGAAAGAAAAACTCTTTGCAGGGTCATTAATACAATTGTTCTTCATTTACATCCCATGTACAATATCTATCTCCTGCTCTACTGAAACCGTAAACTATCACTCCTACACACCACAAGCCTCCATGTGTACAAAGTGCATACAGTTTGGCTTACGGCATTTTAAAGCTCCAGAGGGCAATTTGACTGCTGGTGGAGCAGACAACAAATAAATGCACAGCAGCCTACAGGGCAGCCATATTGCGCTTAATGGAAGCTAGTCATGGTGCTTTTACTACTGTCTTCCTGTAAGCATACATAAGTAAAGCAAGGTCTCACATTACGTGTCTGAATGTCAAAATATTTGAGTGAGATAAATAGGCTTAACCAGTGCTAATAAACATTTGTTTATTGCTGTAGTGCACAGTGTGTTTGTGTGCACTATGCTCTATGTGTTTATGAGGTTAGCACCCTCGGCTCAGTGCCAATCACAATGCCTGGCAAGAGAGAGGCAGAGCTGAACTGTGGGAGAATGCACTTCGATTTGATCACCGCCGGATGATAAAGCAGCTATCGGTTACAAGCAACAGAGGAGGGAGAGTGTGATGAAGAGGACTGAGTGGGAAGGTGCAGTGAGAATGATGAAAGTGAGGTTGAAAGATGTAAAGACAGATGGTTGACAGTTCAAAGAGACAGAAACAGAAGAAGAGGAGTAGGAGGGGAACATAAACTGAAAGGCCCTAGGGTCATGTCACTATACCTGTACCATACGCATACGAGCACGTGCACGTATATGAATATCTGTGTGTGCGGCGCCAGGCCTGATCAATGAGGCTCTGACCACCGCTTTCAGGAATTGACCCGCAATCTGTGCACACGCAGTAGGTGAACAAACACACAAACAAAAGGGAAACACGCACACAGTCCAATTATTGAACGCACGCTTTCAGTGACACCTTCCACAAGGACATACACAGGTAAACATATAGACCTGCTTAAACAATCGTGAAACTAAAGCTAAATTAGAACATGAGATTTATTTATAGCCGAGGCTGACTGACATGTATGTGAACCTTTGTCTAATGTCACCTTGGAAATCCAGTACTGCTTCATGGCTTTACATGTTCACAAAAGTGCAGCACCAAGACCTCAATGGACAATGCTAACAGCAACTAAGCGCTAACAAACAAGCAATGAACAGAAGAAGCACTGAGCCCTGTCCAAAGAGGAGTAAGGGAGAGAGGAGTGACAGTTTTGTGGGCAGAGAATGAGAGGCGAGGGAGAGGAGAAAGAGAGAAGAAAGGTGGAAACTGGAGAAAGATATTAATAGAATTTCTCTCTCTCCTTAAATAGCAACTGCAGGCAAAATGTGCTCAGGTAGGCTGCCGAGCACAGAGCAGCACAGCTCTAGTCAGGCTAGTCTACACTGCTGTTTGTTACCTCCTCCTCCTCCTCCTTCTGGGACAGCTAACTTTTCAAGGCGGGAACAAAAAAACTGACACACAAACAAATAAGAGATGAAAAGTGCTTTTTCATGAGGAAAGAAGCTGAGTGAGCGATTCAGGGGCACTAGTACGGCCCCAGGAAGAGAGAAAGGGGCAAGGGGAGGGGCGGCGAAGAAAACCTGACATGAGAGAGTTGTGTAAAAACAACAGGAATGTGTTTGTTTTACTCGGAATGCCACAACCATCAGGAATATTACTTAAACCTGATCAATTATTTACATAACTGAGAGTAACAGAGTTGTGTAATAAGTGTTGGTCACACAAAGGTGCACTCTTAGCAATTTGCAGGTGCCCGACCGGACATTCTGCACCAATGATTTGCTTTATTACGTACACAGTCTGCACATGCACACAAGCGTTACAGTTATTCACGCACTCTCCGTGGCAGACACACACCTAAGGTTCAGCCAGAGGATGTCGCAGACACACACATTCACACGATCACCAAAGAGCACTTGACTGCCAGGCTGTTCCACTGTCTGCCAGTGATGATGCATTTCAAACAGAGTGCCAATTAGACTGATACATTTTCCTAACTGGAGAATGTCACTTTCAGTCACAGCAGCCATGAAAGCATCTGGCAGCAACACACACACACAAAGACAGTGACTGCACTTTCCCTCAGCCAATGTTACATCACATCATAATTAAGTTCTTTGTTCCCTGTCTTTGATTCATTGAAACTATTCCTTTACTTGCTTAAAACATCTGGTAAACAGACATCTTCTTCCTGTCCCTGAATGTCTCTTCCTGGCTTGCTTGGTTGGCATAATTACAGAGTATATGATATATGATAAACAAGCTACTTTCTTGATTAAATAGTCTGCAAAAGATGTTTAAAAATACCAAAGAAAGAAAGAAAAAATATTTTAACTTTTTTTCTAATTCAGTCAGAGCATTAACCAGGCTCAGCCTCTTACTTTCTTAAAAATAGCACAAAATATACACTTGAGTGTATTTTATTATGCATATCAATCATGCAAAACAGCTGGTCTCTACTAAAGACATCCTTCAGAAACTTCAGAGTCTTTACCTGCTTATCATGATCACTGGGCTGGTGGAGTCAATCCCATAACCCTAGCATGCTCTGGGTAAAAGAAAGGGTACATCAGGATGAGTTGCCAGTCTATCTCTATCAGAAACCTTGTAGTAAGACAAAAGGTTTTTGTCAGCTTTAAAAAAAAAAGTCCTTGCCCAGTTTTTGAATGGTGTCAGAAAACCCCCTCCCCTCCATCCACCCATTTAACATTTAACTCCTATTTCTCACTCGTTTTTCTGTCGTGACACAATTACTTTCCTCATATTTTGTATGTGCAACCAAGGGTGAAACCATGAAACCATGCAAACACAAACGATCAGGTGAAGGCATGTATTTACATTGAGTATAGTGTGTTGTAGGATTATTTACATTGATCTATACTATTTACACTGGTGATTAGACTGACATATGCATTGACTTGCACTGTAAAGCTCAGTTATGATTGTGATATATTGAAGTATTTATTTTGTGTTGTCCCATCTGCCTGCCAAGATGCAAATGTTGAGCAGTTGTTTTAAATTGTACACTGTCGCTGTAAAAATGAACAATAAATGAAATGAATGTATCTGAAGAGAGATTTCCTTTGTGCACTTTTCCCAATTTGTAAGATTAATTAGGCAAACACTTCCAAGACAGGTAAAAACCAACAAAATCCTGGAAGGAGATAAGAGAGAAGGAAGCTGCTCAGAAAAGTTAACACTTCATTCTTCAAACGTTGTCACATGTCATGTTGTATTGGATCTCATGCGTACTAAACCCAAGACTTTGATCATTTTCATAAATATATGTGCAAAAACATAATATAATGTCTACTGTAGAGTTCACCCTAAGTTTTGGTCATGTAGTACTGTAGGGTGAATCCAGAGGACATGACCTTGGTGTCCTCAGTGGTTCTGTCAGCATTTTAACTTCCTGTAACAAGCGACAATTATCTTTGGACTACATGTACGTCAGTCCAACTATTAAGAAACTGTTACTAGAAAAGCAGATGTGCACTGAGAAATAGAGAAATGAACTTTCACTTATTTTGAGAAAAAGCACTTCGAGACTCAGCTCACTATGCTCAGGGTGTTATGTTTTTGCATGGCAGGAGAGCAGAATTTAGGATTGAATTCACATAATAACAAAAAATCAAAAGCAATACAAAAGTACTACAACAGAAACTACAGTCTAAAGATAACAAGAGGGATTTGACCTGTTATTACAGCTGTTGCTGTTAGTGTCTCCACTGTATAGTAAATCTTTCACATCTGCATCATGTCACAACTAGACAAGGACGTGTACCCAAATGCACAACTCAGAACCAGGGATGCAAAACAAATTACCTTTATTTAACAACAGGTAACTCAAAATTACTCAATCGAGGAATCAAAATACAAAAGTATCAAAGGAAAATCTCTCAACAGGAGGCAAAAACCAGTGAGGCAAAAATATAACAAAAAAATCACTCTTAAACAGAGGAAAACTGGTGAAACAAAGCACAAACAAAAAAATCACTCTGCAATAGAGGAAAAACGGCTGAACTTGGCATAAGGCAAAACAAAAGGTAAGACAAGGCAAACAATGACGATACCTGAAGACTTCATTCAGACTTCATTGCACAGGACAAAATGAACTAGCAACGAGGGGAAGGAACACAGGGTATACATACACATGGGGGAAACGTGACACAGGTGAAACACATCAGGGTAATTGGAGACAGGAAGTAAAACTATCAATAATACAAGGGAAGACAAGATTTTTCAAAATAAAACAGGAAACCACGACACAACGTAGAGACAAGACTACACAAACATAACTTAACATAATTTCTTTGACATGACACATCATGAGTAATAAGCAGCCCTTTTCTCATCATCAGGCTTGAATCATTGAACAAATTGATTTATACATCATAAATAGGCAGCTTTTCATTCTTTCTTGACACACTCAGGCTACAATTTAGTGTTTATGCAGGCACAATAAATTTCTGCTTACACACATATGGTGCGATAAATGGATATTATAGATTCACATAGCATATATTCATAATAAGGAGAACTGTACTTGACACATGGTTTCCTGAGCCTCAGCAACATGACTCTGTAAATGCGATGGTTAGAGACTGAAGAAATATATCCAGCGTGGTTACATATCTAACCAGTAAATGGAGTGAAATAAAAATAAAATCACCAAGGAAGCTAAAATTCATGACGTGAGCACAATATCTCGTAAGTGGTGGTGCTTTGACCTGGCAGGAATATCAGATGAGCAAAGTCTATAACATCAGGACAATTTAATGTGAAATCATCCATATAAATGATGGAAAATTTACGTTAGGGTTGCAGGAAAAGAGGCTGGGCAAATGAAGCCTTGTGATTTATATGCACAATATTGACATCGCTTGTCCACTAAGCTGGAAGAAATGGTGACCATCGTAAAGACCGGAATGAGCTTATAATAAGGCGTAAAGACCAACGAATGTCCACACACTTCCCACTAAAGCACATCACCCACCCAGAGGATGAGCTCCATTGTTTGTGATGCTTTTTTATTCTTGCTCTTTGCCACTGACGTATATTTTGTCAGTGAATTGTACTGTACAAAGCTTGGAGATGTGACCAAGGTGGAGGCGAAGTGCTGAGAAAGCTCTGACATTTAGCTTTGGTATTGTTGGCAACAACTAGTCAATTAGCACAGAGTCTGCAAACCCTTTAGTAACTGTAAGTACACCGATGTGCTTGTATAACGCTGACATTTCACCATCGGGCCAGTGAGTGCGCTCAAACTTCCCACAGCTTGGCTCAGCAGGGCTGAAGGTTGGGGAAGGGTCTATGTTGATACCAAATGGAAGAGGGAGAATTTTTGATCTGTATCAATATATTTTACACTAACTTAAACCAGAAAACATACCCGAAGGAGTCAGGACCAACCATGTGACTTGCCAGACCCCCCACGACCCAAAACACATGGACACCTTCCATTACCCCCCTCCACGACCACAGCTACGACTTAATTTCGAGCCAATCATCATTACTCTGTGACAGGTCTAATCTTGTTACCATGGCAGCGGGGATCTCCGGTGATGGATTACAATGGTTCAGGGGCAACTCTCGAGGATTGAGAAACAACAAAATGAAAGCAGTGACTGTAACATTTGAACTCAGGGTAATGGGATTGGCCCAGCAGTTTCAAGCACGAGGTGTGAGAAAGTGAGCCGGGGTCACACACAACCCCGGTGGTCAGCGGATCTCGAGGAGGAGTAGACAGGATTTACAGAGGACACAATGGTTGCAGTAATACTAATACAAAGGGCTAAGGGCATTTAAAGCACTGTGTGAAAATGATCTATGATCCCAGCTGTGGTAAAGCTATTAGTGCAACATGTGTTGAAATGCCACATATTTTGAGGTATTTCTCAAAAGTCAATAGTGTTAGACTGCGAACATCAGTGACTTATTGATACTGGACTACTGAGGCTGATAGCAATACTAAGTAAATTACTGTACATTTTTGATTGGTCCCAAACTTTTTAGACTATGGCAGCCTTTAAAGGAATTGTTTTTGTTGTACACTACAAGTCAACCATAATATACGACATGCATTCATTAAATAGGCCCATCAGTTTGAACATTTTATATATTATATATTATATTATATTATATTATGTTATATCATCAATGTGAATCTGCATAATATAGGACCACTCTCTAACACTAACAATAAAAGCTAACTGGATTTAGGAATCTGCCCAAAAAATGATCCAAACAATTATCAATATTTAAATTTGCTAAGGAATGTTTTCTTCTCTTTTCTGACCAATCGATTGATCGACTACTCATTGCAGCTCTGATAGACAGTAAGTAGTCTACTCCATAGTGAACTGTACATTAGGATCTCTGACAGTCCTGGAGCGGGACTTTTTTCTATCTGTAATAAGAGCACATTGCAGTGTAGAACTGTTGCCACAAAACTATTTTCCTGATACATTTTGGGGGTTTTTTTAAACGATTTTATGCAGCATGGTGGAAAAATTTCCTACACATAATTTGGACACGCAATTTAAAAAATGATAGGAGGTCACTATAGTTAACTAAGCATACATAGTGAATAGAAGTTAAGTCAAAATAGTTGACTGTAAAAACTCATCTCTGGAAAGCACGGACTGTGGCTCTTTTTTATGTTGGTAACACAGCAGCTACCACATGACCTTAAAGCCGGAGTTCCCTCTGATGGTGATGCCTCAGTTGGTATTGGACAGATATGTGCAGTAGCTCCAGAGGTGGCGAGTGTGGTCCCAGTCTGCCTTGCTATCTGTCTGTTAACGTTATCTCTGCTGTGATTGAAGTCAAACACTGGTACCCAGGTCACATCACATGGAGGGCTGCGCTGTGTTACTCCTCGGTCCCGTGTCAGTGTCAGACTAAATGTTTGTGTCTCTGTGCATCTTTGTGTAACTGTCAGTGTCGTTATGTTATGTGTAATTTTTAGACAGAGCCCAGAGTCGTGTGAAAAAGCCTTACATCACCCTTCAGTGAAGCCCTGCAGACTCCACCATGCTCCACACAAATCTGCCACACACTTGCAGCAACTTTGCCATTTTCAGCACCAACTTCCTAAGCTGCACCTTTAGCCACAAATGAAACCAACACTGGAGTTGCTTTTTTTGTTTATTTACCCCTTACATGTTCAGCAAGCAGACTTGAACAATCCAAGAAAGTGTGCAAAAGAGCACAACTGACAGATGTTGTTTTTTAGGACAAAGGGTATGGTTCGTCATGTGCTGCTGCATCCGCTTACGCAAAGTTTTATCACTGAACTATATCCATCCGAACACTGCTGACCCTTGTTCACTAATATAGCACAGGAAGTAGGTTTTCAACGTGTAGACTCAGCTGAAATGTTGTCATAAATATGTCATGTGTGCACTGTGTGGTGTTATTTTTTTTCTCTCTGACAAACATCCCCTTGCAGACTAACAAAAATATGAAGCAGGAGAAAGAAAATTCATAAAGTTTACACGTTCTGTCCTCATAACAAGTTCCTCCTTCATGGTACAGGGCTGGATCCTCAGACACAAGAGTTTGCTTTTGTGATATCACAATAAAGTGATTAGCTTAGCATGACATAGAAATCATGTTTTAACTGTCAAATACTGTCCTCCTTAAAATGCTGTCCTTTCATTATCATTCTACCCCCTCCCGTTCTCACCCAAACTTCTCTCTTTTCCCCTCCCCTTGTTTTCTCTCCTCCCCCTCTTCTCTTTGGTGTAACTGAAGCAGAGCCAGGATCAGAGTGGACCACTTGTGGGGCTCTCAGACTCACCCTCTTCCCTCTTTAACTCATTACAACCAATTAGGTGACAGGCCAAGGAGGGGAAGGGTGGATAAGAGCGTAGAGATAATACTCTTCTGAATTATTCATCCCTCTACTGAATCTCACCCTCCCTTCACCCTGCTGGGACCTCTTAGATCCTCCATTTGTTGCTACTGTCTCTCTGCTGTCCCTCCAGTGCCTCACTTTACTTTCTTAGTCCAGGTCCAGAACCTAGTACTTTGAGAAAAAGTTTCTAAAGAGGTTTTTTCTTTCTTTTTCTTAAAGCTATGGTCTACGATTTGGAAGCACGGCACTTATTATTAACATCGTTAATATGACCGTTATGGTCCTACA
>JAQLOL010000008.1:13055095-13075911 GCA_029783665.1 Naso thynnoides | reverse complement strand
ATATACCAAACCATCAGAGAAGAGGTTATGGAGAGCATGACAGTGTCTCCTTCCACATCTGTAGATAATGTGTCTCTCTGACACCATCACTGATGTCTGTGCCATAAAAGGTTAAAGTGAATTCAGTCTTTCACAACACATACACTAAAGGGTTTATTCAGGCAAAGATTAATCTGACATGAGTTTTATAATTTAGAAATTTGTGAGGCTACTTTTTGAAAATTAGAACTCTTACAAAAAGTCAGCATTTGCTTCCCTGTCAAATTAATAGTGATTATATTTCTAAAGGGGGAAAAAAAAGCATTTATGAAAGATGCAACAGATCTCTACGCATTTTAGTGTTTTCCCATACACTGAATTATTGCAGTATTTGTTTAGGTTTGCAATCCTAATGCGCAGATGGCAAGACAGATATCCTAAAGTAGAACTCTCAGAATAATTTTTGCACTTGAAAGAAGTTGACGACTCTAGAGAGAGAATAACCAAAATTATACCATGATCTGGGTGAACACTCGATTCTGATCGGCTGCAGGGTGTCCGTTAAAAAGTTTTGTAGGACACCTATAAAAAAGTTCCGGTCAAATAGCCTGATTGTTTAAATTATTGCGCTGGCTCAAACACTACTTGGTAACCGTGGCAACAGAAACTCAGAACATAAGTTAACATATGTTATTTCACAGTTTATTATAGGATAGACTTACTTGCTTGATACACATTTAGTGATCAGAGTAAATGGTGGATAACATTTCTTGCAATAAAAACGATTTAGGAAACTATCTGTGGACTTTGATTCTTTGAAACATAATTTCGCATCATCCTCTGGACACACACAAGCAGTAAGAGGTGCATTTGCCCTCTGAAATGATACTTTGTATCACGTAACATAACGTTAAGCAATCATCTCACTTCCCACCACTGATTAGGCCTAATATAAGAGCTGCGGCCAACCGAGCTGCAGGTTCTGTGGCCAGAGCCGGTTAACTTGGCAACGCGTCACAACGAGAGATATTAAATAGTCCACTCAACCGCTTCTTGTGAAAAACTTACAATTTTAACAGTAAAAAACAACATTAACGTATTAATAATTGATTTAATATTTATTTCTTCTGTAAGTGACCATGGTATAAGCGGGATAATGCCCTTCGAGGTGTCCATTATCAGAAATGAATGGGCTTCGCGGAATCACACCTCCGCATCGTCCATTCATTTCTGATAATGGACACTTCGTCGGGCATTATCCCTTACTTGACGCATTAGAGGCCAAGATAATCCTCAATGTTGTTTCCTTGTGAGTAAAGCTTTCTAAACACTTCAGTCTACTCCGTCTTAAACACAATTTTATGAGATCTTTTTGTCATACGTGTCCACCCTGGAAAATTTCTCACTTTTATTTTGTAACACAGGATTTCTGGAGACATCCAAAGAAAAACAACAGAATCAGCCTTTTTCAGCAGGCGCCTCAGAATGCATTTTGTGTTTACGTTCAAGTTACAAAGTTGTCAAAGCGGAGTGATTATGAGAGCAAAGTTGGACGTCAGGTGCTGTTGTCATCAAGCATCAAATATCCTCCCTATACAAAGAGGTGGATGGACGGACACACACAAGTGCAGGTGATCAGGCAATCACAAACAATCAAGCCTGCTGTCAAGACTTTAAACACACAGTGGTATGATACAGCCCACCAATCAAATTAGAGAAAAGATAAAAAGAAATATGTTTATACAACATTAGGATTATAACTTCACACATTAAATTTAAGATATTTTCAAAAAATAAAAACAAAAATTAAAGAAAAAATCTCAACCATGATCATAATGGTTTGTAACTGTCAACAACTGTCGATGACGTCAATGTCTTGACTACACTTGTTAAAAGCTCTGAAGACATGATACAATTATTTAACAGGCTACATGGGATTAAACATGACTGTTGAACTGCTTTTGTTGTGTTAAAGTTTTGGAGTTTATCATTGAAATGATATTCTCAATTATATAATTTGCACAACTCCCAGCTAGCCTGCCGGAGGAGTTGACACAAAGCAAAACCAATGAACTGTGAAGACTTTCTCTTGAACCTAGGAGTACAGAGAAGAGTGATCGACCTCCAGTCTAAAAACTTCATGTTATAATTTTGCTCCACATCCCTGCTCCTACTTTTTAAGACATCAATAATACATGACTGGTATATTTTCACCCTCCTTGGAAGCAATCAATCACTCTGGCTGGTCAGCGCCCGGTCTTCACTGCCTTTCCTGTCTATTCACAGGCACTATTACTGTATGATTGTATCTCCAGGCTGGGGTGCCGGGGAACTCTGAGGTATGGGCCGTCAGAGTCATGACAGAGACATGACACGGCTCCCTGGGTTTTTCACAGAGCTGGTATGAGTTGACACCATGTAGTATGACCTGACTGGTAGCATGACTTTAGATTGGAGTTCCACAGCCCCAAAGGACCTTTTGCTGGGAAGAGTTACCATGGACAAAACAAGTGGCCTCATGTGACGGTCTATATGTAGCACTGCCTATGGTGGAAACGGGTAGGAGGTCAAAGGTAAGGGGAAACACTGAAACTGATCCCCCTGAATGTTGTTGTTCACCTCCTGAGCGCGGAGGGCAGACTGACACACAAACATGCCACATGCATAGACACACGCACACTGTGGTGACAGCTAACAGTTAGAACCAAGGACGGAGAATTAATCTGCAACACATTTAATTATTTATTTAAAGGAACATGTCAGTCTATTTTTGACTTCTCAACATTAGCAGAGATGCCCCTATCTTCTACAGTTTTTTTGTATACATTTGACCAGATCTAACACCGATTCTGAACTAGACACGATGCGAGTGAGCGAGCGATGGAACAGCTGATCGCTTTCATTTTTTTCAGTGAGGATGTCCAAACCAGCACCGTGTGACAGCAAACAGGAAATATTGCTCGCCTTGGCTCTATTTGAGCGAAGTTTCACGCACTTGGTCGCCTCTGACCTATTTTGATCGGCCAAAATTGATGCTGATGTCCTCCTGTTTCTGCCCACCGCCTGTCAGTCTTTACTCTGCCCTGTTAGGTGCTCTCTGTCAATCTCACTTAGATACATACTCATTTTGGAGGAAGAGATAACAACCAAGGAGGGAAAAAAACTCAGCCATTCCCTCTGCTGCAAAGTCGCTCATAGCCAGTCTGGACAGTGTATCGTGCTCCATCAGCTAGAGGTTGCTCACATAGCATCTGGCTAGGAATCAGTGTCAGACTGCATTTTTAAATCCCATTCACCGCCATTCATGTTGAAAAAGGGTATAGAAATACTATAGAACGTGTGAAAATTGCTAGGTATAAATAAATTACCCTTCTGAAGAGAACGTTTGAATTTATTTGGTCAAAAATTGCTGAATGAGAGACAGAGGTGAGCCCTGAGCCGTTGAGACAAAAGTTTTTATGCCAGGAAAAATAGTTCCTTACAAGTGCTGCCACCCTAGCTCAAATACTGGTGTGAAGAAGGATTTTGACACATTCTCTAGAACCAGTCCCTCCAGAAAAACGTGATTATTCGATCACGCGATTCAATGCATAACAAGCCCGCAAAATTTTGGAGGGCTTGCATTTTTTCAAAGATGCCGCAATTTCACTGCAGAAATCACAGATTTCCGCGCAAAATACCTGAAACATGCAGGTCTTGCATGACTTCATAATTCGTGTATTTTCATTGAAAAAAGTCGCATATATCTTTCAGAAAGTTGAAAAATGATGCATGTTCATTTCACACGGGAGCAGCCATTTTCCCTCTGTTATGTTGGGAACATTAAGAAGTGACATAATTAAAGTGTGAAGTGAAACGTCATCGCCCCACGCGAGCAGATAAACAAAACCACGAATGCTCAGGGGAAACACAACGATGAAAAATAAAACAAGATGAGAACTAAAATATTCCCCACACTTTCTGTGATGTAGTATGCTTGCTTGTCATAGGAAGTCATAAATAGATAGATTCTTTATTGTCATTGCATATTTCTAGACAATGACGCTAAATAATTGATTACATTTAGGCAGTAGCCTTGTTAGAACAGGGTGTTGGAGGAATCACCTTTTTTCTTTTTTCATCAAATCATGTTTACCAGCTCCCGCAGTTTTCGCAACTTTTTGCAAATGTCACAAGTTCCCGCAATTTTGGCACATTCCCGCAATTTCACCACATAAAATCACATAAAATCTCTGCATATTCCATTGCATTTTTGTAAGAAAAGCTGCCACATAATCAAGGAGTTTTGTCTGCAACAATCGCAAAAACACTCTGCATTTCTCTGGAGGGACTGTATAACCAATGTTGTCACACATTTTCAGCTACTTTCTGTAACATTTATTGAATTTGGACAAAATGCTAATAAACACAATATCTTATTGCTAAAGCTTTTTTTTTTAAACAATGCATGTATGCAACCTACATGGCTGATGTTGACAAAGGACACAGAAATGCAGTACCGCTGGTGTGGTCCTTTAAGTCAGTTATCAAGCAAAAATGCAACTGATTCACTGGTTCCTTTCACTGTTTTTTGTTTGTTTGTTTGTTTTTGTTTGTCTGTTGTTTTTTATACCATTTTAAACTAAGAATCTTTGGGTTTTAAACTGTTGGTCAGACAAGCAGACCAATCTTCCCACTGCTGACACTGAAAGTGAAACAAAGAAGGGAGTCAACGGTGACAAAGACATCTTGAGCTTTTACTGTGAGTGACTAAAGGGACCATAACAGGCAGAAACGACACTTGACATTTCAAATGGTACATGTAGCATTTGAAACAGAGCCTGAGTGAACACAAAAACAGGCTTGTAAGCAGAGGAATTCTACGTCATCGGATGTTTTTCACACATTCACAGAAGTTTCCGGGCAAGACAGTTGTCTCTTTTTACAAGTTTCTGTGTTCCCTCCCTTTTCTTGTAAGTGAAAAAAAAGGACTTTTACTCAAGTCTGTTCATCTCAGCTAGAGGAGGAGAAAGGACTTGAGAGAAGAAGAGGAACTCAGTGCCAGCTCTAAATCAGCATACAGCTGTTACACTTGCAGGAGAGAGTGTTTGAAGATGTGTCTTGACCACATGAGGCAGTCGACCTACAGATGTGAAACAGTTTACAATAATGTAACCTGAACCGTTTAAGAAGCAGGATGTTAAAGTTCCCCTGACCTTTATCTGGGTAAGAAATCTGTCTCTTCGAGGGTGCATATGTGACAGTTGAAGAGTGTGTTGGGTGCCCGTGAGGAGGCATTACTGTGAAGAGCTACTTCAGCCCTTTTCCATACACATGCCAACACACACCTGAGAAGAGAGACTCTTTAGAAGCACTGCATCTGTTCCAGCATCCCATGTTACAACGCAAGACTAATTACTAATTAAAGGATCAGAGGAAGTTAGCACAGCACCCCACACAGCAGTGTATGGCTCAGTTTAATTACAATAGATCAATGCCGCCTTAATTGAGCTTCATCTCCACATGGTACAGCTCCCAGCATGGTGAGCACCTTACTGTACATGTAATAAATCAAAAAGAAATTTAAAAAATTAAAAAAGCATTGCTCAAGGTGGTGCGGTATCATGGGAATGGTGTAACTCAGATAGACATAAGTGCATGAAACACCAGACCTTCATCATGTCAAAGTGCAAGGATTTTTGGAAAAACCTACAAGGTTTTGGCCTTAGGTGTATTTTTCAATCTGTTATGACAGCACATGAAGCAAGCGGTCACAGAGGCTACTCACTCCTAAAGTCACACCAATCCCGTCTTTGAGACCGTGGCATCTGAAACATGATCTGTGCACCTCAGAGCGCCAGCGCTGCCTTCCCTGACAGAGGAATAACAACAATGGCAGAACTGCCATCCACTCCCAACACCTTTTAATGTCAGGGAGAATGTCACCCATGACTACCCTGCAAAGGCCACTGTTCTTAATGAGAGACACACAGGCTGCTGGCAGTGCATAGCATGCATGTCTGTCTGTGCTGCATAGACAAGCCTGCAGCCCCCAAAGAGGAAGGAGGAAACAGATAAATAGAACCGAAAGACGTACGGGCCGATCTGTGCTCACAAGTGTGCCGCTGACAGTACATGATGAGAGCACATATGAGAGTTGTGGTTCTGCGGTGGGATTTCCCTCTGTTATAAACACATGATGTGGCATTGGCAAGGAGACTGCTGTTACTTGTCTAAACAACGACACGGAAAGCAAGGCCCGGTCCAAGGAGCTCCCACACGTAACGCTCTATCCACCGTGTGCTTGCAACAGATGACAGCTGCTGGTGCACAACTGTCCCAGGCTTCACCTCAGAGGAGACTGAAATCTGCTGGAAAATATTAGGAAACTAAAGGACTGAGACGTGTGGGCTTATCAGATTGATCCTTCACTTATTCAATCTGAAACCATGCAGGGCACAGTCATCCAAAAAAACAATTTAGTTCTCTTATATTTGTACAAACGAGTGCTGAATGTTTTACATATAGTCCTGATCTGTTGCTCTGACACTGCTGCTAGTAAGCTCACACTATTTCAGTGTTTACATGTTGTATACACTGGAGAGCAAACGGCACATGGGTTCCTTAAAGTCCTGACAGGATAGTTTTCACAGTACAGCAAGACAGCTATGTTTACCGCATGTGTTAAATTTGTAAGATCATCTTTCATTTGGTTAAAAAGTTGTACATGTAACAGGTTCAGACTGGGTTCAAATCTTTTTTACTTTTGTTAGCCTTCTTCACCTGTCATAAAAGTGCTCCAGCAAACAAGTGAAGCCCCAGTAAAGTTTTTAACTCTTGCACCCCCTCCGATGACAACACTGTTATTTTTTTCTTCTCTCTTCCTGTCACATCATGCACACCTACCACCATCCAAACTCAAGCAAACAGAAAGTTTATTGCAAAGAAATCATTTAAAAGCAGTTTATTATTTATTTATTTGCAAGGTGTTTTTGATTTAAAGAAATGCCAACTACCTCATGTGGTTTCCGACAAAATTGCTTTAATATCCAAAGTCCTCCCGATGATTTAATCAGACAGAGCCAGGAGGAAATTGAACAGAAGACCCCTTGTTGTGATGATGGATGCCATATGACCCTGCTAATTTCCATACGCAGCTCTGCGTGTTAATTGGAAAATTAATCAAATGACTGCATATCCTGATAAAAGCATATAATTGGAAACAAGTTTGATGTGGCCTATATCCTCTCGTGTGGCTTCCCTCTATAAACTTAAAAAAGTTGTAAGAAAATACTGAAGAAATGACTTTTAAATGTGCTTGGTTCGGTCACTGACCCTTAATAAACAATGATGCACTTACATGAACGCGTGGTAGATGAAGGCGCATCCTCTTGGTCTCTCCAGCACGTTGTACAGACAGTTTTGCAACTTTCTGAAGCGTTTGCTCGAGGCGGACGAGTTGGCCCGGGGTCCCGGCGGCCCTGGCAGCGGGGTGCCCAGCAGACCGGTGCGGTGAGATGGATGTCCTCGCTCCGGGGTGGACGGCTCGCTTCTCTCCGTGTGGACAGCTGTGAGAGCCACGAACTCTACGCGCCTGTCGTCGTTCGGAGCCGGGGGCACCAGCATTCTGATGCCGCCGTTGTTTGACGGACTTCCTAACATCTTCACACGGGACTAAACAACATTAAAACTACATATGAGCTGACACTTTTCACTGGATCACACGCAGGAGCGCAGAGAAGAGCTTTGACCGAGACATAACGTTAGTCCGCTTTGTCTTGGCGTTTAAAGTGGACTAAAACTAGTCTTCCGATCAAAACACACAGGTAAATATCATCCCCGTTAAGTTTCAGTCTCAGCTTGATTAGTTGATATTTTAAAGTTATCTGTAGATCAAGTCACGGTCGCAAAAGAAAAGATGCGCAATTCTGGGACAAGTGCGTCGCGCTGAAACGTGACCTTCGGCGATCATTGTTAAGAGTCAGATTTGAGAAGTATAAATCAGCGGGGTGCAACAAAGTAATAACAAATGCACTGACTCAAAGAAAACCACTAAGTGAAGCTGCTATCTGCCATCATTTGATCTACAAACTTGAGACACAGTAACAAATCGCTACACAATGCTTCGACGCAGGCGTGCGCAGCGGTCATGCGGTGGATCTGTGCTCTCCAAAACATTCAGCGTCAGTAACCAACATTCTTTAATTACGCTCTCGTCTTAGCTGTGGCTGTAGTTTGAATTAGCAGAGTGAGCTATCAGAGCTATCATCGGACTGCTCTCCCCTCCCCGCGCGTCTCTCTGGTCCAGCGCTCCTCCGCTCCGGCAGGTGGGGTGGAGCGCACAGGGGTGAAGACCATCACCGTGATGTCAAGGACTGCATGACGAGCAACTCTAAAACTCCGTAGAAAACGCCACAGAAACTCGTGCCGATGTTTACATCTGGTGTGCAAACGCGTACGAGGATGACACCCACCCCGCCTCTCTCTCTCTCTCTCTATGAGGAGAGGCGAGGGCTCCGCGCACGGGACGGGGATCAGTGTGGGGTGCACGAGAAGGAAATAGACAGTGTTTGCTTGTAGGCTGTATGAAGCTTTCCCGCTAAATATTAAGTTTCCAGCTGGACTGATGACTCTGATAACGTGCATGTGGGGCTAAAAGCTGTCTGATACGAGAGCGTAAAAGGGCCCCAGATATATTCTCCAAGTCTTCAAAAACATATTTTTTAGTGCTCAGGGACTGAGAGAACAAATGTTTCCTTTGGATTTCCTCTCAAATGATCTCGCTTGTGCTTGCTGTTGGGGCTTGAACCGGTTGCTACCGCGTTTGGGACAGCAGAGACAGGTGCTGGGGACACAGACCACAGCCTCCTCCTCAGTGGACGGAGCTTTCTAAATCCATGGCTGTGACACACACAGAGGCTTGCGGTTATGACACAAATACTGGAGTTATGGAGTGCAGTGCCCTGTGTAGAGATCACCTGTCATTAGGGCCTCTGAAGAATGCATGGTGAGGTGGTCCCCAAACTCCTGCTGGAGCTCACTGAGTCATCTGACCCCTAAAAGTGACTTCAGCTAACACAGATAATTCAAGATGTTCTGATATCTCTATTCAGCTAAATCAGAGGCACACAAGAGGGGATGTAAACCTTCTCACAGTGGATGTGACATTTCTGAGGAGAAAAGCTTAAATTGGGAGTTTAAAACAAAGAGAAACAAATCTGCTCTCCTTCTCCAGAGTCACATCGCTCACATCTTTGATTACTGAGTCAGTCATTCCTCACAACACTTTGTGAAATTTAAGCGCAGCGCATGAAACTTATTCCTAAATTTAAAAATACACATTATCACCTGCTATAAACAGAGGAACTGATCATCTGCAACAGACATGCGTTCGGCATTATGCAAGATTCAAAGTGTTCCATAGCACCAGCAGGGGCAGGTTACACATGGTAACTACGTGCCCTCCTGTCTGCTGCGGCTGCTGCAGTATATGGAACAGGCAGGTCTGTCAATGACGTGTGGGAATGCAGCTCGAGTCGCTCACAAGTCACAAATCTAGACATTATTTCCAAGGCCCACTCCAATTACAGAACTTAACATCGCAAATCTAATGCTTTACTTAGTATCACTCATCAAGAATGATGGACTTTGTGTTGGCTATAAAATGGATTCGACTGCTGACAGCTGCTTCTTACAGCGACATGTTAATGCAGGCTGGGGGCTGGTTAACATGATAAATAACTCCGAAATGTAACGGCACATTTTGATGCCACCTTTTTTCATTTTTTGGTTTGTTTTTTTAGAAACTGATAGAATTTAATAAGCTTTAGGTGTAAATCCTATTTGTTTTCATTGTAGGTTCAGTTATACTTTTTTATTTATTGAAAAGATAGGATAAACTGTATTGACCAAGGGAAATAGAAGTGAAAAATGTCTATCAAAAATTTCGAGAGCCCAAACTGAAATTTGCTATTAGTCAGACAAGCAGTTAAAAAAAAAAAGTGTGTTAAAAGAAAAACAGCAAACCCTTATTTTTGAGATGCTCAAAAAAACAGATGTTTTATTGCTTAAATCAATTACGCAAAGTGTTGCAGATTAAGTATTTGGTTAAGTATTCAAAAACACATCAGTTAAGATTCAACAATGTAACTGTTTTATCGAACCCTAACCAAATTAGTTAACCATTTAATTCATCTTAGTTGAACATCATGAAAAACATTCAGAATAAATTAAGAAAACATTTTGAAAATGTTTCGGTAATATTCAACATATACAAAATTTTCAACAAACAACTATGACAACAATATTATCTACAACTGATTTGCTGTTGAAATGTTAACAAATGCTCTATAGACGAACTATCTGCACTGTCCAAATAAAATGTAACCGAGTATTTTATGACGACTGGCAACAAATTAATTTATCAAATATTTGTTTTAGCTCACTAGACTTGAGTACCACTTCAGTAAGCAGAGTCCTGAGTGCCAGTTGAACAAATAACTGAATTTAAAGGCACAGTCCCTGATATAGAGGTTAACAAATGTGTCACCCCTGTCACACCTCTGAGTTGCTGCCCATGTCTCACCCCTCATGTCACCTCAACGCCAAAACTCAAATCACGATCCATGCACCCCAATTCCATTTTTAGACAGCTAAAAACTAAATTCACCTCAATTTCTGATGCTGCTTAGATTTAAACATGTTTATATTTTTAAGTTATGATCAGCTGAGAAGCACATAAACTACTAATATTTCGTTTAGAAATTAAACTCTTGACTTTTAAGTGAACTTAGGTCTAATTTACATGGTGGAAAAATTTAGGAGCCCCTAAGCAAAGCTCTATATTTCTGCCCTCTTAGAGAAGGAATAAAGATGTAAATGACACAAAGGACAGAGGATATAATTTGGGAAACAGGTCATCTAACAGTAGAGTCTTGTGCAGCCTAACCACACTACCACGAAGGAGGAGTTACTGTATAAACATAAACACAACGGCATCCTGTGCTGAGAATCTCCAGCTACAACCCCTCTTTCTGTTTGCCTGGTTTCCTCTCCTCCACTCCGTCTCTCAGCAGTCCGAACCAGGCCAACAGGAGCGATGAGGGAAGAAGGTGTCGACGGACAGGCCAGCCCTGCGCGCACCCTCAGGGATTCACATGAAAGTTTCACCGTGGCAAAACGATACAGCCCCTCTTTCTATTAGCGTACCAGCCCCAGCTCCAGTGTTGCTCTCATCCAGCAATCAACACCTAAAGCCAGGCGGAGGATCCAGCATGGCCTCTGAAATAAAGGTCGCACCCCCCTGACAACACACAACAGCTGAGCAAGGTCAGACTATAAAACCTGAATGTCGGATTGATGGTATAAACGCACACAAATGGACCATAAAGAATGGACTCACACGCTCATCTGTAAAAATTTGGTGACACTCAGGGTGGAATTACAGTTCGGGATGACCCAGAGTGCACCGAGGGGGCCCAGTGATGGGAGGCGGCTGCTGTGCTCCCTTTACGGCCACCTCTCCCCTCTTTGTTGTTTTTCCACTGCACTCCTCACTGCGAACATTCACTCACGCCCCAAAGAGCCCGATGAGCTCTGGGAGTCGACAGCCACTCAGGGAATCTATGGGAACTTAAAAATACTCACATCAGCAATTGTGCGTTACACACAGTGCAGAGCAAACTCGCTCCGTCCGACCCCCACCAACCTTCTATTTCCACTGCGACTTTTCCTTATGCACTTAATGGCTTTCCCAGACCGCACTCTTGTTTGCCTTTATTTAATCTCCTCTCTCCTTTTTATCCATTTGCTCCTCTTTAACCCAGGTTTTTCTGAATGAAGAACATCAGAGGGATTAAGGGGAGGAGAGGGGGCCAGATGAATTGTTGATATACGTCTGTTGTGGTGGATTAAAGTTGTTGTCGTAAGCCCGGTTGTACTCTTTGAAGAATGACATTGTGTCAAACCTTGCTGTGTTCAGAGCAAGAACCCCTGCTGAGCCACACACTAACTTTTATGACGACGCTGTTAAAATGTCGCCTGACGTGAGGCAGTTTTCCTGCTTTAATCAAATTGACAGTCTGCAACATGAATATGCTAAGTGTCAACCAATACATCCAGTGACTAAGTCAGGAAATTCAAGTAGTTTGGGTTGAGACTTCACTCAATAGTGCTTTCATGGCCAGTCAAAAGATCCTTTGTAACTTGTGAGTCCCACTCTTGGTGCTTTTCACAGCGGTGAATGAGCTCACCCCAAGTCCATCAGAGTATGCGTGTTACCAACAACCATTTAGATGGGTGGAGGGGACTGCAGAGTAGGCACTACTTTACTTACGTCAAGAAAAAACAACCCTAAGCAGTACAACTCTGCGCTCTAAAAAGACTGAGCAGAAATTTTGGAAAGTACGGAGTCACCCAGGTGTCAGCTGAAAAAAAAGAGCCACACATATGTTCTCACTCTTGTTTTACAAACCCATGCAAATGTTTCATAAACACGGTTTAACATCAGTGCCTATATACTCACAATCCAGATTGCTAAACCCTGGGCACAGATTGTAAAACTGTGGGCACGAATTACTAGGGGTGGGGGGAAAAATCAATCCAGTGTAATATCGTGATATTACCGTGATTGCATGACAATATTTTTTAAGAATATTAATAAAATATAGATAATTTGATTTTTTATTAATATTCCTAAAAAATGTTGCATATACAAACTCCTCCTTTTCGGTAATAGAATAATAAAAATAAATTGACTTTTGAATCCACTAAATAGTGCGAAGCGTCTGGTGATGTAATAAAAAATGCAACAAAAAAAGATGAATAGACTGAAAACTTTCTCTTATTAGATGAAACAGATGATGTTGAGGAAGTTTTATTTTTGGAAAATGATTGACAGTTGGAAAAAGCAAAAAAAATTGCAATATATCATAATATTCAACATATCGCAATATCATAAGATTGTATCATAACTTAAGTACTGTGACAATATCATATCGTGGGACCTTTGGCTAATCCCACCCCTATGAATTACGAATCACAAAGCACAGGTTTTAGTCAATGCGTACTAGAATTTGGTGACTCACTTTGGCCCATGAGGAGCAAAAGATCAAGGCCTACAGGGTTAAGAGATCAGTCTCCAGTCAAAGAAATGAGGCTACATCAGCAAGCAAGTTGTGATCAGTTGAACACACTAAAAGTTTCAGGTCTGTTCAGTGGCGTTGTGCATTATTCTTTAACTGGAATCATGATCTTGAATCTTGAGTTACTTGTAATCATGAGAAAGCTCAGAGAAGAAAGGGCACGCTCTACTACGGTTTAACTTTGCTCAAAGGATTTATTTGGCATGGGTTTCGCCAGAGGAATGCAATGTTTCTCTGTGCCCTGAATTAACCTGAATGATCTTGGCAGAGGCGTATTAAGATGGCCACTGATGAACTGTTGGTACCAACCTTTCAGGCTCTATGTCAGCAGCTACAGTGCTGTTGACAGGGTATCAGCCAAGGAAATGTTCTTTAAAAATTAAAACTGGTCCCTGGAAAACAGAGTAATGTTTATTATTGTGGTAAGAAAATATCAAAGCATCCTCACTATTAATGAACTTTGTCTTCTTCACTGGAATCTAATGTAATACCTTTAAAAACAAGCTTTACAACACTGACATGCCAGGACCTGAGAGAAGATTCCAATATGATTTGATGGTGAGAAAATGAAATTCTCCCGACACCTGAGCAAGATACAGAGGAGGATCAAACACAAACCCCATCTGAGGGAATGTCCACTCCTCTTACGGGCTTGTCCCTCACTTGGTGAGGCCAACTTGAGTTGTGGCCCAATAACAAGGTCCGGACTGTAGCCAGAGCGGACAGCCCAGATTCGTCTGGCCAAGGTTGCCTTGATCTGACCAGACGAGCCGGCCAAGAAAAATACCACTGGACAATCCTTTTCATGCTTGACTTAAGCTCAAACATTCTCACAATCCTTGCTGCTCTTATTAGAAAGAGCCGAACATGAGTCTGCACTCATTAATGCAGTTATTGTTTGGTGATTAAGTCGATTAAGAAAGGGCCCTCCACTCTGACTACTGTTTACTTGTGGCTCTAACTAACATGACCTAAACAAACATTTTTGTTAGCGGCCACTTTGGGTGCGTTTTTCAGACAATTCATTTTCTCCACATCTAGATAGGATAACACTTCAAAATGACACTTCTACACTTGACTTTTAGCACTGACACAATACTGAATGTGAGACCTTTTACTTGGGGTAAAGTGGGACATTATGAGCACCCTGGATCTCTCTGCCGACTTAATTTTCTCTTCCAGCATAATTGCCTCTCTTCCTTTTAAGATTTAGGTCGGATAAGGAATGCAGTCTGATCTCACAGGAGCTGAGCGGTCTCCAGCCAAACAACTCGTGACTCTATTGTTAACTGCTTGTCCTTTGTAGCACATGAAGCTTTTCCAGCACTGGACGAGGGCAGCAGAAATAAGATTAGTGGTGCTCATATTATCTGGTTTGGGTGCAATGTGGGTAGGTATTGATTGCACATTTTTTCCAGTGCACTACAGATATGTCTGAGCTCCAGAAACAATGCTCTTGGTGAAAAATTGTAAACCTGTGTTTGGCAATAAATCAGGGGCCCTAATACAATTTATCAGTGGCAGATAGTTTGTTAGATCAGTGCTGCCCTCCTATGGCCATCAGAGCAAACAACACAAGCCCCTCAGTTAAAACTACCACTACTTTCATGTGTACATAATTAAAATGAGGCTTGAACACTTAAAATACATTTTGTTTTTTGATATTGTTTCAACTTAAAGGACCATATCATTAGCAGAGATCACTTCTATCCACTACAAATGTTACTGTTAAAATTGAACCACGTGTATGCTTTAGTAAATCTCTGACTGCATTTTTAAACTCCATTTCCAGCCATTCATGTTGAAAGAGGGTATAGAAACGCTATAGGACATGTGAAAGTTGCTAGCTGTGGGTAATTCACCCTTATAAAGAGAACGTCTGCATTTATTTGGTCACAAATTTCTGAGCAAGAGAGAGAGAGATGGGAGCCATTCAGTTATTACGTCTAGAAAAATAGTTCCTTTCAAAGTGCTGCCTTCCTAGCTTGAATATTAGCATGAAGACAGATTTTGACATTCTTTTTAATTAATGTTTTCCCACATACTCAAGTCCTTTCTGTAGCGTTTATTGAATATGGATAAACTGTAAACAAACATGATATCTCATAGATAAAGCTATTTTTGGAAAATTTGGGGGGGGTTATGAAACCTGTGAGGCTGATGTTGACAAACAATGACATGTAACACTGGTATGATCCTTTAGAATCTATTGGATAAAAGTTCCTGTAAAAGCAACTATAGCGGTGATAATTAAAGCTCTGCTAGTGGGATGTTTCTCCGCGGACATACAGTAGGGAAGTTGATTCAGTTATCTCTTAGGGTGCTCTTGCATTTCTCTCCTGTTTCCCTCTCTACAGTCCACACACTGGTAATGTGTCTATTCACCTAAAATAAAGCGATTTAAAACAAATATTAGCACTTTCTAAGAAGAAAAAAAAACACGACTCTTAGACAAGTTATGGTTTTTATTTTTTTCTCACAAACAAAATTTGCTTACAAAAAAAGAACGTCAAAAATAAAATTGTACCTATCTATTGCATGTCATGCTGGCAGTTTGAACTACATGCAAAAACAACAATAAGAACATTGATAATAATCATTACTGTACAAAAACAACTGGGCAGGGTTTGAGGCCAAACATCATCTTAAAACGAAAGAACACTTGTATTGGAAAAAAGAGAGTTCTATAAAAAGGGTGTTTTTCTTTTTCTTTTCTTTTTTTTTTTTTTGCTCCAGATGGAATCATGTGTTTGTACATGAGACTTAAACAAGGGCACAAGACTCCAAAACCACCCGGGTAGAAAGGTTGTGTGAAACTGCATAGAGGCAGAGAAGATACTCCCCGCTCTAAAGACAGAAGGGTTGTAGAGAGAGGAAGTGAAAGGAAAGGATTAAAATTAAAAAGTAAAGATGACAGCGGCGCGGGTGCTTGGAATACAAGCACACATACACATCCAACCTATAGAGTGTGAAGCCCTTACAACATAAAAGTCATGCTTCATTGTCAATGTTTAAAACAACACAAAAGTGAAACTACATGAAATTGTCATTGAACCTTATAACCTCCTCTTGAAGATCCCATAGATTGACTTGCTGTAGAAAGTGATATCTGAGGTATATGGCTTCGTTTCATTCATCAACTACATGGAAAACAACTAAGAGGGTATGATTCATGTTTCCCCAAAAGGAAAGCAGGTGAATACCATGGCTGTTGTGTAGACACAGACGGACACTTTCCAGGTTCATTTCCAAATGGAGAGCAGAGAGGAAGGTGCCAAGAGGAACACACACACTTTTTTGTTTTAAAAATCTTTGAAGTTTGCGCATGAGAGGAGAGGAAGAATAGAGTCAGTATTAAGGGGAGACTGGTGTCAGGGACTGTGGCAGTGGATGCATATATACTGTGACAGATGTACAAAAAAGTCCGTAACATGGATGCAGCTCAACACGTGATTCTGAAAGAGTCAATTAGTGTCCCTTTGGTGTATTTTATTTAGTATGCTAAATTTATTACAAAATAAAAGAGTGTTACAGATTTGGGGTCCCTCGTTTGTATGAGCAGTGCTTAAAATCATCATTATCAAGCTTCCGTTGGCGAAGTCGGTGGCATCTGTCAGCGTCACGTGGGCTGGTATGCGTGATGTGTGTGCGGAGAGAAAGTTCGCAGCTGGACTCAGTCGGTGCTGACCTGCGTGACCTGTGCGTCGGCTGTCTGGTTGGTGGACTGAATGAACATTGGTTGGGTCAGCTCCTGTCCCGCCGGCATTGTCACCTGCTGGATCTGATACAACTGCTGGAAAACAGAGACAGACAGAGAGGATAAGCGGTCTGGAGTTAGATTTTAATGTGATGGCATTCTACTACATGGTTTTAGACAACCCTTGTGTTGTTACCAGGGGTGTTTTAGGTTCCTACAATGAAATATTTTATTTCAGAGGTATTAAAATTCTTATTCCTGATTTTATTATCACATTTAATCTTAATCTAATACATAACTTATTTAAAATTTTCTGTCTGATGCTATTTTCTGTGACTCACTAGTATTGCTGCCTCTTTATTTCAAGTACACTCTTGGAAAAGAGATCTATAACCTCATTGAGGCTTTTACGCAAAGATCAAGGTCTATTACATGCAGTTTTGTTCAATGGGTAATTAAAATGAGAAATTCTTACAGCTAATAAAAGCCACCACAGCCAGGAACGAGGACAGAGTCAGGTGCCACATTTTGTGTTTAGCTCAAAACGTCTTTGAATATTTACCTGTCCATCAGTAAACTGGTTGAACTGCTGTTGTCCTTGCTGGACCTCAGTCTGTGTGATCTGAAAACAACGGAAGTCAAATCAATTTTAACAACTGAATAATTGATTTTTTGATTTAGGCTTTATATTTTGGTTGCTGTTCTGATTACCTGCTGGGTGTTGGCGAGAGTCTGAATCTGTCCTTGGACCACTTGTGCTCCGGAGACAGGCTGAGCTAGACGGATGTACTGTAGCTGGCCCGTGTTTAGTTGCACCTGCACTCAAGCAACACACGGGGGAGACAAAGTTTGGTTTAGAGCAAAGGTCATTGGAATGCAGAGGTCACAGCCATTTTCCTCCCCTGGATAACAGCAACAAGAATCATTCACTTTCTTTTGGTGAAATGCTAACTTCTGTTCCATGATTCCCATCCAACAGGAAAATGATGAACAATTCACTAAAACACCACGTTTGTGCAGCGCTACAATGTCAAACACTGTAACTACACGCATCTGTCTTAATCTGAGCCAGTCTCTCCTTCCTCCAATCAAATCTTTGCCCACTTGCCCACATTTTTTCTTTGGTTTGATTTCTCTGATTTCTCACCGGGATTTGCTGGATCTCTCCTGTGTTGGTGATGATCTGCTGCATGACCTGCATGGTCTGGCCTTGGGCCTGAGCCGTCTGAGCTTGGCCCTGGGCTGCCGCAGCCTGGACAATCTGTACCTGCTGGCCCTCACTCACCTGCATGGCCACAGGTGCACTCTAATAGAGAGAGATGATGAAAGAGAAAGAAAGATAAAAGCAGAGAGAGGAGACAGACAAGAAGAACAGAGAGAAGTGGCCCATTAGTTGTTGAACAACAGGTGGTTCAGGCGTGAAGTTTATGATTGACACAAAGAGAACGACCTGGAGATCACTAACTTTCCTGCAATCAGAATTTAATCATGAACACAAAGCTTAACAGTCTGTTAAAAAATCTTCAGGCAGGTACAAAGGGTGACAATGCAGGTTTCAAGTCCTCTCTCTCTCCTCTGTCAGTCACACTATCTGGCAAAGGCCACCCGATCTCATTCCGTAGTCACACCTTAAGACCTTGGTCACCTGAACAGGACAGAGCTTGAAGGCAGCGCTTGGCTACAGTGCTGTAGCAACACGCAGCAGCCCCTGTGTGCGTGTGGTTAGTGAACAAATAAAAGCATGTGTGTTTACCGTAATGGGTGTGCCCTGTGATTGCACCTGCACTTGCTGTAACTGCTGCATGGTGGCACCTTGCAGCATCTGATGGCCCGACAGAATAAGAATGAGAAAATGAGAGAAAGACACACAGTGAGAAAGCAGCGACTGCAACAACTTAGTACATGAATGTAAGCGTGTGTGAGCTTCAGTGTTAGAGCAGCAAACGGTGACATATAAGCGGCAGATGACATTTAATGACATGTTTATGAGAGCTAGACAAACTGAGGTGAAATGTCAGAAACAAGTAAAAAAAAACAAAATCATGGACAGGTTTTTGAAAATGCAAGTACGTCACAGTGACATTTACATCTGCTTCAGTAATGTCAGCTGTGGTTTCATAAGTGCATATAAGAAAAGTTGGTGACCTGGGAGAGAAATGACAGAACTGGTACAACAGTGACAACTAGTGACACTGAAAGCTCTGCACACAGACAGGCAGATGCATAAATAAAGGGCATGAATTGTAAACTCTGTCCATCAGCTGTTCCCATGCTAAATTTCAACATCTTGTCTTGTCTTCTTTTCTTTCTACATCTGAAAACATTTTCTGCTATGGCTTACGTGACCTAAATACTGCCAAAGAGGAAAGGTACACATTTAACAGAGCTGAAAGGAATTTACAAACACAGCTATAATAAAGTAATTGTTGTGCTTCAAAGTTTTTAGTCTTTCTTGAAATAGAACAACAAACCAAATACCTTTTGGGTGGGTCAGTTTTAAAACTTTCATTTACTCCCACTAGGGCCACCGTTTAAAGTGCTATCTCATAAGTAGCCTACAATGGAGTCCACGTAAGGCTAGTGTCACACTGTGACCTCCCTGTTCTCAGCGGGGACTGCAGCAGTAGCAGCGCTAGTGAAGCAAGCCAGGTCTAAATGAGTATGACAGCTCAGCTAAAGGCAGTCTGCTGAAGCAGCATGAAGCACCACAGCAGTCCAGGAGCGCAGCTACAGGACATGCAGAGACCGAACCAGAGAGAGGACGCATAGCAGCACAAGTAGCAGGAGTGAGATAATTAGAAAGAGATTATTGAAAGAGGTCGCTAAATACATGTTTGTTATCTAACTGGTGGAAACACTGATCCAGAGAGGGACTGTGCTCTCCCTAACACTGTGTGTGTGAGTGTGAGTGTGTGTGTGTGTGTGTGTGTAAGGGACTTGGTTCCATTATGAAACAGCTATTGATTCACAGTTCTTGTTTCTTTCAGCTCATTTCTCTTCAACTGTAACACAAAACACTAGTGACGATGAGAAACATACATACATGAGAAGTTTGACTCATCTCTGATTTTTTTTCTCTAATTTTTTTTTAGCTTTACAGATTTTTCTTTTCTTTGCTCATTACATAAGGCAACATTTTAAAAAAAATTCATGATTCACATACTGTACATATGATGCTTGTCGATTTTAGACGCTATGATATTGTAAAAATAGACAGCGATCTGGCACATTTTAGAATCAGATCAAGTGTTTCCTCTGCAGGGTTTTGCAGCGAGGGTGTGCATGTGTGTAGTTATGTGTGCTGGGTGTGTTCTGAGGCTCAGTTCTTCCTGCTGGTGGGAGAGCGGTCAGCTCTTGAATGTGAGCTGGACTAATATCAATAAAGCCAGGTGTGATGACCCTGAGAAACAAGCCGTTTGCAGCACGATCCGAGCGCTGGGTGGAGTTAAGAATGTTTTGCTTAAAATACTTGAGAGAGGTCATCTTTCAGTTGTTACACAGACACACAAACATGCACTCAAACATGATCTTTTTCATAAAGCTATAAGTCGGCTTCATTAACAGGTAATTTGTGTTTCTGTGGGGGCAGCTAGCTGTACTCATGCATTCACTCACTTCTCCACATCACCCTTATTATTGCCTAAATTTCTCATATTCATCTCTTTTTTGTATTGTTGCTTCATTAAGTCTTGCTGTGTGTCATTTGCACTCTGTGGGGTGCTTAGTGGCAAACCCTGTAAAAAGCTCTTCAAACAAGGTGTTAGTAGCACCTGTCCTTGCTGTGGCTGTGCAATAATGATCTGTCCAGGCTGGATGGTCGTGGCTGTTTGTGCGCCGGGCTGCTGGGCCTGTTGTGTGCCCTGCACCTGTACAGCTCCAGGCTGCTGGGCCAGAGTGAAGTAGTACTGCACTGGCTCCGCTGGAGCTACTGACTGACGCATCTCCTCCTGCAGATAAATAACACACACACACACACACACACACACACACACACACACACACACACACACGATGAAGAA
>JAQLOL010000008.1:13042919-13054995 GCA_029783665.1 Naso thynnoides | reverse complement strand
ATAAATAAAACACACACACACACACACACACACACACACACACACACACACACACACACACACACACGTTGAAGAAGGCCTATCAGTGCATTACATCTCCATGAATTATTTTTGCAGGTGTAATGGTAGAGGAGGGCAAGTCTGATAAATAACTGATGGGATGTGGCTGAAGAAGAGTAACGTAATCTGGAAATAAGATCCATTCCAAGCACCATACTGGTCAATACCATAGACTGCAGGTCTGGAGGATGAACGTAGTGATATGTTTAAACTGCAATCAACCTGAACAGTTCACTAAGAAACAGCATCAAATACTCTACTGCTGTATAGATATACTGAAACTAATACTGTGAAAGTTATTGATTTATGTATGTTTGTGCCCTCTCTGTCCATCCTCTTCCTGGATCTGCCACAAAAGTGCAGAGTCAGTTTGTGGAGAATGAGTTTAGTCAGCACAGTCCAGCAGGTTAGAAGCATGGAGGCTTCAGCCCAGGTCTAACAATCATCACATATCAAATTATCAGGAAACACTGACCTGTGTCATTCTGCTGTATAACATACTAATGAGCAGGGCTTTATCACAGTGACGTTTTTCCATCACCAGAAGCGTAAACACCCCTCTCCCAGCTCCATGACAACACAGCTGAGAGTGTAGGATGTTTACATGCCTGGAGACAGTCTACTTGGAGACAAATTTAAATATATAACTCCTCCATCTGGTATGCCGCATTTGTATACAGTACATAAATCCATTGCTAGAACAAATCTTCACTGTAATATGCTTTCTTTTGTAAGCAAAAGGAGGTAGATTGCATCCTCATACACACTAGTGTCATCGCTGGGGTTGCTGTTGCTGTCAGAGGCAATAAGACGCTGCAAACATCCGACTGAAAGCCCTCACTGTCCAAACCCCAGCTTCCAGTCAAGGATGTTTACAGCACCTCCAGGTTGCCAACAAAGGAAAAGTTCTTGAGATGAAGAGCTAAATGATCAGCTCCTTTTCCTGGGCTAACTTTAATGTGTGATTGAAATTTTTAAAAAAAACAAACAAACAAACAAAAAAAAAAACCTATGGAAACTTCTGCCCTTTTCAAGTCACCATGATCCTGGCAGTGTGCGCTTTCCTACCTGACGTTTCGGTGGCTTCAGGTCATCTCGAGGCACAATGTCAATCAGGAAGTCAAACTGGTCAAACTTTGTTATGGCCATGGCAATGTCGTTCCTCTGTAAACAGAACAGACACGGAGGGTCAAGCAATGAGGTCAGACTTATGCTAATTCAATACATGCAGCAACCTATATATAAACCTGCTTCAAGACCTAAGGTCAACTCTCTCAAAATAGACACACAAGAGGCTACTGTGGAATTGCAATCAAGTTCCCGGTAGAAGTGTAACAAGTATTTGCTTTCCTAACTAAGCTAAAAGGACAAGGAGAAGTTTAAAGCTCAATCTATAACTCAGAATATTAACCACTTACTATTTTAACAATCATTTGATTCACTTTTTAAGAAAACAAAACTTATCATTTGCTTGTTCCAGCCTCTTAATCCTTGTAGGATTAGTAGGTTTTCATATTAAACACGGTAAATAATAGATAAAAACATAAGTGGCAGCTCTAGTTATCACATTAAAGTTCAAGTACTTTTTTTTATTAACAAACAGTCACTAAGGGGTAATTGATTCATAAAAAAGCATCACTCTGGCATCACAATTATAAACCTAGTGTGTGTGATGTTGGTGGACCTTAAGAAATTATGTTTTCTTGCACTCACGAGAACAACCTCTGCTGCTTTACCCCTTCCTATATTCATAGCTGTGTGCTGTCTCTGTGGAATTTTCCACAGGATATTGGCTGTCAGGACCCCCCATTGTGGCCCTCCCTGCACCAGAGGCTATTTATAGTAGCTTGATTAATATCTGGTAACACCAGGTCACATCTACACTTGTTCTATTGATGAACGTTGCTATGGTGACCCCAACTGGCGTGCCCTCTGCACAATAGGGCTCTGCGTGTGTGTGTGTGCGCACATTTGGAAGTGGAAAATGCTGTTTTCCTTCACTTAGGCACAAGACGAATCACACACTGGTGAGGTTCAACAGTCATGCGTACTTAATGTATTACCTGTGGTGTAAAAATGTAATTTACATGTAAACCTGCACCGTAAATGAAATTAGAACTTAAAGCACGCAGTGTAGACGTCAAACAGTGGAGAGTTTCATATTAAAAAAAGTACTCCGGGTCAAATAGAAGTCAGGAGAACAGCAAAGTGAGCACACTTCCAAAGTAGGCCTTCATTGTAAGATCTCTCCAAGACTAACTGAGATGAGAGCGATTACACCTTTTTTTTCCTGCCTCTTTTTCTACCTGCATTGGCATACACACACACATATCCGTGGGCCGCTAATCTCTCAGAGGTATGTGAATGGATAAAGTGGACTTAAGGGCTTTCATGTTCGGCTGCACAGTTTTCCCCTCTTGACATCCAGGTGAGACAAGCTCTTGTCTGATTTTCCCAACTGTGCCCATCAGTGCACTTATGTTCTCTGTTTCCTCCCCCACCCATATCATTCCAGAGTCCATCTTATTTAACTTTGGGACAGCAGAGCAGGCAAAATGGCACCGAAGGGAAAAGTGGGTCAGCAGCACCCGCCTGGCTGTGCTTTCAAAGTCAATGGAGGGAGAAAGAACTAAACAGAGGGATAGTCCTCAAGGGGATGCTGGTATGGGGCCTCTGCTTGTATATGCATGCAGACACAGGCACAACACACTAAAGAGAGAGCCCAATGATGCAAGGGTGTGAGAGAGGAGCTAAACAGAAAAAGATCATATAAATATACATTAGAAAGAATGGAACTGTGATTATTAGAACAGACTGATCTGACAATCAGAACTAGTAGACTAGAAAAGTAGTAAGAAGACTGTGGAGAGAGGTTTTCTCCTGACTGCATCATGTTATCAAGGTAAATCAAGGTAAAGCATCTGTCACACAAGGAGGATATGAATGAGTGAATGAAGTGTTCACGCAGCTCTTTTAGTTTTACTGACCTGTAGGGTGCGTCTCTTGTTGTCCTCGGTGTGGATCCACGCCCTGAGTGTCAGCTCTGTGATGAAGATCTGAGCCGCCTTGGCAAACAAGACCGGAGCTTCTGCACTGATCATCTGTGCAGACGAGATGGAGTTACAGCTAGTTAAATACACCCACGGACTATTAAACATCAATCATGTATTAGCCATAACATGAGTCACTTGGGGCCTGGGTAACAAATGGCAGCGTCACATTCATGAATGCTGCAAACAAGCAGTAAATGCATTGATTTGTTTAAAAAGATCACATAATAATGGGTCGGCCCAAAACGCTACTGAAACTGAATTATATTAATTAGTAGGAGAATATCATTATTATTCAGCAAAACGTTTTAACATTACTTTTCTTTTCACTGATATTCTGAGTAACCGTCTGACCTTTTTGTTTCTTTAGCTTTTAAATCCAAGTCTGCAAGCCTCTAGTGGCAAATTACTTAGCTTCAAACTTAACTTCTTCATATGGAGTGGCACAGAACTCTTAATCTCTTAATTCTTTGAATTAAGTATACGAACATGAAGGTAAAGCTTAAATGCACAAAATGGCCCAAGTGGTACCACAGCACTAACTAACTAACACTACTCATGCAGTGAAAGCTGCTGTGTCAGGGCTGACAGAAGGGTCTTGTCTTCAGATATGTTAGGGATCTCTTGATCTCTTTACCACCTTAAGCTGCTGCTTAACTAAGGGGATAGGGCTCTTGACACGACAACTTCAAGCTACACACACACACACACACACACACACACACACACACACAAGCACACACTTGTTCAGAGGCTTTCTCTTTTGAGACTGTGAACAGCCCTGGCCGATAATCTGATGTGATGAGGGAAAAATAACCAGTCGTCCTTGTGCCTTAGCTGTTGAGTTCAATGCAGCTGAAATATTAGGAGACAGGTGTATAAACTCAATTAAACTCAGATTGTTTATTTAACTCAATTTTTCCATTTTCATTGAACATAAACCACAACTTGCAGCAATGTGGTATGTTTTAAAGTCGACAAGCAGCTCAAATCTTTGCAAAATGGAACCATCCTTAAAATTACAGGCAGACACATACAAATACTTTGGCTGTAAACCATGCAAGTCTCATAAAGCAGTATTAACAATTAATTGTTACACAGTCAGTATCATTCAATCAGTCTGTGTGCTCACTGTTAATATGTCTTGATGTAAACCCATTTGATATAAATAATGGACTTCTTATCAACAGACACTGCTGAAAGCACAAGTGCTGATAATATTTTTCCATTACAAAGAAGTGCAGCGGGCCATTCACACACACTAAGTGGTCTGAGCACAACAGGCCGCAAAGCATGAACTTGATAGAATATATGCACCCAAATAAAGAACACTATCCGTCAGGCTTACAGACGGTAAAACAATCAAAACTTTGTCCAAAAACTTAGCAAGTAAAATCAAAAATATTGTTTAAAAACTGGACGAGGATCATCTATTATTTCCTACAGTCCTATCTTTCTCTCAGAATCAGACTGTAAATAAAAATGAGAGAATTCTTTTCAGTTTTACACTTAACAGGAAACATATCATGATCCAAGAAGTCACAAAGTTGTCATATGCTGTTATGGTTTCAGTCAGACTCGTAGTTGATTTAATTTTTAACTTTAATTTGAGGAACTGTACTGGAACTATGTTATCCCTTAACATACTCCTCTTTACTAATAACAATAAGTTTCTGAAAACGGCAAATGTTTTAAGCTGTCCTCTTACCTTAACATCCTCATCCAGCTTCATGATTTTCTTGATTCGAGCAAGAGGCAACTCCTGCACACGGAAATCCTTCTGAAAATAATGGATAGGTGTTGTATTAGGGACAGAGAATAAAGCAGAAGAAAGTTGTGCTTTACTACTTGCTCATGTGTATGTTTCAACTAGAGGTTGACAGATTTTTAACAGCCAATGTATTAATGATCGTTTGGAGAAGGAAAAAGTCGTTCATCTGCGCCACTGAATTGGTCAACCTCAGTTGGACGCCATATAAAGCCACTGAATCTTAAGTGTTAACTAGTGTGTGACTTGTGTGTTGAATTGCTTCAGTGGAAATATAGCGTACCACAGTCAGGTTCCTGATCTCCTCCATGACACGAGGCCAGAAGGACTGCAGGGTTTGCTGGGCATCGCTGCCACCGGCTCCATAAGCATCTGCGGACATCTTCTACTCTGCTGAATCAATGAATGACAAGGGAGGACGGGAAGCACAAGGTTAATTATTAGAAAACAAAAAAACTAAGATTTGGATGTGGTTATTCAGACACTCAAGACAGATCATTTGATAAGGACACACAACACCAGGACAAAGAATACAGTGTCTGTCTAAGTCAGGCCTCCTCAGAGTTCTTCCTGTGTGTCATAACCACACATCCTACCATGGTGTATAATTATAATACAGTCAAATCTAAAATAGAGCCCCGACTGGCTTCTATTCTTGTTCATGTGGGATGTCGACATGCCCAAGGACCCACCACCAGACTGGCTACAAACTCCCAGATTATGAATGGCTCTATCACCTTCAAAATACAGCCTCTGCACACACAAGCATGTCATGTGAAAGTCAACCGCAGCTGGTGACCCCATGCACTGAGGACAATGCTGAGGCCACAGATCTAAAAGACGCATGTCTGAAACTATTTCCTGACGACATTAGCGCATTCCAGTTTTTTTTGCCGGACACACACACCAGAAGTTGTAAAGAAAAACAAACCAACTGTTACACACACATACATGTAGCCATGGAAGCCAGTACCTCTACAAGGGGTCTGACGGTTTGAAAGAGGATCCAGCAGGTTACTATGGCATGCCAGGAATCTGCTGGGGGAATATTGGCCTGCCTGTCTGAGCACGCAGAGCTTGGAGTGTCTGGATTGCACTCTTTCACTCTCTCTCTTTTCTCCCTACCTCGGTGAAAAGGTTTGGCAGAAGGGAGAAGAAAAAGAAACATGGGGGTGGGTATGGAGGGGGGCAGAACAAGGGATGAGTGTGTGGAGCTACTCAAGAGAGACGAGTCGTGTTTGTGTGTGTGTTGCTGAGGGAGGGGTAGTGTCTTGTCCAGTTCAGCATTAATCCAGCGCTAAGACAAAGTGCCAAAGGCTTTAACAGGAGGAGGTAAGAGACCGACAGGGCCGCAGTCAGACTGCTGTGCAAACCAGCTATGTGGGTCAAACAAGACAGAAAGAGCGAGACGCAGGGAGAGAAAGAGAGACATGACAGAACAAAGAAAAAGAGTGTTAGGAGAAGAGGGGGGGGGTCTCCTCTTTATCCTCTTTTTCTTCTCTCACTCTGGGCCAACAAGTATGAATGGCTCCGGCTCTGGTCCAGCTGACAGACCAACACAAAACAAAAGACAACCTCTCACTCTATCACTCAAACACTCCATCTAATGTCTCCCCTGTTACAGAGGTATTGTAGGGGACAGTTTTGACTTTAGGGCCACATCAACTCCTTTATTTACAAAGCTTCAGAGCTCTCATGGTAAATGTTTTACACAGATAAATCACTAATTCTAAATAGAGGCCCTTTACCGGATTGATTTTTGACAGGAAAGACCGCTTCTCTGCTGAAGTTACTGAATAATATACAAGAAGCACTGCTGCATCCTGTTGTGTCGTAGAGTTTTTGACAGAGTTGCCTAAATCAATAAGATAGAATGGCAGCAGGGGGGTGGCTTTATATAAATCAATCATGCCGCTTGTAGCTGGCATGCCAGGGCTAGTGATTGACCTTGACAGAGTCTCCCTTTTCTGTCTGACGCTCCAGTGTCCAGTTGCATTTCAAGGTTGATTGAAATCCTGCAGTCGCTAGAACAATCCCGGCATTCCACGGAGCTGGAGTGATTGATGGGAACTGTAGTTTTTCTCGACTGCCCGATGGCTGACCTGACCTCGAGCATTTTTTTTTTTCATGGCTTCTGTGTACTTTGCAGCACCATGACCATGCAAATAGAGCGGACAAAGTAAGAGCAGTGAGAGGCATTTGTTTTTCCAGCTGAGCAGTTTTTTATCAGTCGTATCAGCCCTTGATCTTGTGATCATTTTGAACAAGAAAACCTTGTGTGTGCTGCCTGCCAGCTTGTGTGGTTTGCTCGAACTGGTAGCCTGATAAGGAGCAATAATTAGGCAATTCACTTGACAGCATTAAAGACAACCATCAGGCTAATTACCATGGTAACAACGCAGCGGCCCAGAGGAAACAGAGGAAGATAGGATTTAAAATAGCAAATGATTCAATTGATTATAAACATAAGTAAAACGTGCAGGCCTCTCTGGGTTGTTCTGCTTTCACATGCCTTCTCCTTAACTCCTGCCTTTTTCTTTTAAAAACTCAGAGAGCAAGCTGTTATTAAATCACACATTTACCCCAACCCCCTCTCTCTGACCCTCTGACCTTCAATCTAAACACACAGACATGCACTAACCACAGCAGCAGAGGGAGGAGAGTGGGGGATGCAGAGGGGAAGTCAATATGTGAGAAGAAATGAGAAAGCAAGTGTGGCGAGAGGCAGGCTGAAGTGTAAGGGGGGGACGACAACATATGTAAGAGAAGGGCTAAGTATTAACATGCCCTTGAGCAATGCTTCCTCCAGCTAGCTAGCGCGCTATATCTGCAGTATACCATTGCTACCATATTTCCCAAGGCTTTGCATCAACGGAAAGTGTGCGTGGGAGCCCGCCTATGTCTTACACACAAGTGCAGAACATTATGTGATCTGCTGACTTCTGCAACACCTTCTATGGTCTGGGTCTAGACTAGTCAAACAAACACTCTGAGTGGGGCTATCCACCGCGCAAAGAAAATCAATTTTGAAACTCCCCGAAAGCTAATTAATGTCAACGTTATAAACACTGTAAAAGGTCTGGAGGTTGATGCAGAGCCAATGTCAAGATAGCTTCTTTTAACTGCAGTGATAAGGCCAATGTGCTTTGAAGTGCTTCTTAAATTGAAATAAAGCTTGTTAGTCCACTTTACATCTTAATAATTGTTGTTAGTAATGTACAATATTCTAAATAAAGTGTCAAGAAATGTTGTGAGTGTATCGTGCTTTGGATAACACAGTGCATCAGTCTGTTGCAACCTGACAAGCTCATGTCTGCTGTGTTTTTCTGGCTGCTATTGTATGTTATATGAGGGTACACAGTGTTTTTGCGCTATGCATTGCTCTTCTCCTCTTCCCTGCAGTTCTGTTGTCCTTCATCAGGTCATTGATACAGACACACCGGTGTTGGATTTCTTATGAACCCGCGAGTCTTTGAGGACAAAATGTGATGTCCGTGCTTGGTCATCAATGACCAACACAGCAACTTCTTCCTTTAGCGACCCTACATCTCTTCCTTTCTCCTCTCCAATTCTTCTCATCTCTCTCTGTCACTCGTGGGTGTGTGTCTCCCTCCTGCGCTGCCTTACTTTTACCTGATTCCCTTCTCTAACTTCTTGGAAAAAACCAATGCTGGCCCGCTTGCAGCAGCTGAATCAGCACTAATGTTGCTCTGCTAGTTGCGTCCTGCATCTCTCCTCTCTCGTTCTCACTGTCTCATCCCTCCCTCCCTCGCTGACTGGCACGTCACATCAAGTGGCCACTCACAGCAGCATCAGCGACTCGCTCCAACTCTGACATCACACCACTTTACATGAGTTTTCAGTGCTGTCCAAATAAGCCTGAGAGCGCAGGCAGAAGACTGGGAAAAAAAACAACACAATAGTGTAACTTAGTTGTATGCCTTTTCATTTGCTCTTTAATATAAGTGGAAGTACAAAAAGGCAGAGCAAGTTTTCAGTGTCACATTCTACATAAAGCTTTGTAAAAGAGAGAGCAAAGCCTAATAAATGAATGAACTGGTCTTTGGTTAAAGTTAAATGCTTTGGAGTTTATTTTTTCCCTTTTAACCTGACAGCTGGAATTACCTGAACTTACTGTATTTTTGCTAAGTGTGAAGATCGGCAATGAGGCAAGGCCGTTTAGAACAAGCTAGCAGAGTGAGCTCTCCCCTAAGGTGCTTGGTATCATATTGTTGTTTTGGTAAAGAAAAATTCATCTCATCTAAGATCTTTCACTGAAGCAGAGCTGACACTTCACACTGAAGTAGATGTGCACCACGACATGATATATTAAAAAAAGGATGCAAATAATGTGCCGAATAAAAGTACAAGCATGTGGCAAATGTTGTGAACTGTAATTAGTCTGAAATTTTTAATCTGACTCACAGAGAAATTTTGCATTAGTGTAGCCATTTAAGATATGGCATATTTTATTAATTTATTCATTTTAGAGTGTGAAACCATATGAGAAAGGCCTCACATTATTAAAGAATTAAAACAATAATTGTGAGTTAGTACAAGTCAGGGTTAGGATCCAGATCCCGGTTTCAGTTTGGGTTTTTTTGTGGGTTTTTTAGTGCTATAAGTTTTTGCAAATTACATGTTTTTCTAGAATGTAATTTTTTTTTCTCTACAATGTTCATTTAATTCAATATGACTATTGGTATATACTATATAACATGAATAAGGGCAAATTAGCATTATTTTGTGTATAGATATAAAATCTAAATTATTTCTTTCCCGCCATATTTCAGCCTTTATGTGTCCTTCTGCATGGTTGCTAAAAGTTAAAACCTAAGCCACTGCAAAGTGCAAATATGCATCCACGTGGACTGGTTGCCACTATATTTCAATACAAACGATGAAATCAAGTGAAAAATGTGGGGGGAAAAAAAAACGTAAATTGTACCAACTATCAGATGAGTGCTACACTGACACGTCTTCAGCGAGAGGTCAATCTTTCACATGCTGCTTTGTGAAACTGTCAAAGACGCAGAAGGGGCAGTTAGGCAGGAAGGTCACCAAAGGTTAAAGTCTGCTGGCTTCCTAAGCAAAAAAATAAATGCAACTGTCGCACTATATGCAGTACCCGAAGCCACAATATGTCATTGGATCACTAAGAACTTGGTGATGTTTATCATTCAGTGTGTCAGTTTTATCCTGATCCACTGAAACCAAGTAGAAAAAAAATAAATACAGTTATACTAGGTAAAACAAATTTGTGCTAACAAACATTTATTTTGAATTATGAGCATAAATCAACAGGGTTTTCAGAAATTGTGTACTATGTAAGTGTTCACCTTGATGAACCCAACCACAAATGCCACACAGAAACAAACTGGCATGCTTACAGCATACAGAGTAAATGATCTACTCAGCAAAACAAAAAACAAGAAGTTCCCAGTCAGGAATTACAGATTAACTAGCACATGCACAACATTTTCACAGATGTTGTTGCCAATGTTTTGGGATTAAAAATAAAAAGAACAGACAGGGATATAATGACGGAAATGTTCGCTGTGACTAGCGGTGCAACATCTCTATGGTACGGCCGGACCGAACCAGCCAACCAAACAGCCCTGCAAACTTTGCCCTTGGTTCTGCTTCAAGCCAACTCCAGGAAGTGCTAGTCACTGATCTCCCAAGGTCATTCAACAGTGGAGAGAGAGAAACCAGAGAGGGAGGAGGGAGAGAGAGAGATGAAAGCGAGAAGGGGAGGGAGAGGGGGAGGATAGGAAAGGACAGGTTTTTCAACTTTCACTGCAGCACTTAAGTGACCCCAGTGGTTCGGGGAAGTACAACATCACATTCTGTATATATTAGCAATGTTCTACAGCCACCTTTGAGTTTCCCTTCCTCTGCATCCGCTCATCTCCCTCAATATGATTCCTTCTCACTGCTGACAGACAGACTGCGGGAGCCAATCTCACATTCCTGTGACCTTCATCCAATGCTAGGCCCACTCTCTGGCGTCAATGTAGGCAGGGCTAAAGCTACCTGCATATTACACGCTGGAACACAGCTGACTCCCCCTGCCTGCCTACACTGTCTGTAGTGACAGTGTACACATGTAAAACCACAAGGGCAAGGGCAAAAGACTGAATGCTCGGCAACAGTGGTCACCTTAGTGATAAGCTAAAAGGCCCAGCTATGTCTACGACGTTTACGTGTTTCGTTTACTTTTCCTTCCCCGGTGTGCCCGCGGTACAGTGTGGGGCACAAATGATATTCAAATCTCATGCAGACAGCAGCCAACCCTGGGATTTGGCAGCAAGGGCTTCAACTTAAGAGTTATTTTTAGTCTCCCTCTCTCAATCTCCCGCACTCTCTTTCCCCAACGGGACTTGGTTTTGTCAAAGGCACCAATGGAAACTTTCAATTAGGGAGCAAGAGAGGGGATAGAAAGGGAGTCAGAGGCAAGTGAGAGAAGAGGCGCCCTCCAAAGATTCCATCAGATGAGATCAGATCAAACTATTAGCCTCCTCTGCCCCTGAAGCTGACAGGCTGACAGTCTGTCCCATCTGGGTGTCTGGCACTGTCGGGGCGGGAGCCTGGGGGGTCCCGAGGTCACTGCAACCAGCTGCACCTCCACCCCTGGGGACCCCTGACACCAACAGTGACAACAAGACAACTGAGAGTATCCTCTCTGAGTCCTCTACGTACAGCATATCTCCTTTCAACATGGATGCCATCTTTGCCTCTCAGTTCTGCGTCACTGTCTGGCCGGCGCTAGCGTGTAAACAAGGACGTCCGGGGGAAAAGAGTGGTCCGGAACAGCACTGGAAGCCACTGCAGCCACAGGCCTTTGGGATATCAACACCCCCAAGACAGTGAAAAGTATCTGAGCTCAGAGTCTGGCAGCCATGCACTCAATAGTAGGGTTCTGAGTAAGTGTTGAAGTCTGGCTGCATGGTGGTTCAAAGTCAAGCCACAACAAGTAACAGCCAAGACAGACAAATTTTACTTTACAATGTCACTTTACATAGAAAGAAATACAACAAAATTGTTAGTTTTTTTAAACTACAGTCCTTTCTGTAACAAGCATCAACGTTTTACTGAAGTGACAACTGAAGGACATGGATGAGAGAAACACACACACTACACACTCAAACTGTAAAACTCCAGTCTCCGAGGAGAGTACTACGGGGGGGGGGGGGGG
>JAQLOL010000008.1:13010877-13042914 GCA_029783665.1 Naso thynnoides | reverse complement strand
CCCCCCCCCCAAGAAAGGACAGACACTGTCTCATCACTGCAGAGCATGATGGAGAGACATCAGAAAGTGCACAGAGGTTAATTTATACTGAAACTCAAGCCTAACCAACTAGACAGGTCCTCTCTCTGTGTGTTGTCAGTGGTCAGACTTACCCCTGTGCCCTTCATGGTGAACGGTCTGCCCTGTTAGAGTAGAGCAGAGCAGAGGGAAACAGATAGTCCTGTTCAAGTCTCCTTGAGAGCAGCAGCGGCGGCAGGAAGAGGAGACACAGAGGTTGACAGAAAAACTCTCTCAAGCTCGTTCACTTCCTCTTGTCCCTTGATTGTATCAACAGACAAAAGGCACTCTGGCTCCGCTGGACGGCTTTAAAAAGGCTCTCAGCCTGGACACACATAGAAGAGCAAGCCCCTCTTCTTCTACCCCTCCCCCTTCTCTCTTCCTCTCTCCCTTTACACATTGCCCCGTCTCCTTCAGCAGCCCCCCAACGTCCTCCTCCTGCCTAAACATTCAGCTCTGTCTTTCCTGTTTCTCTTCTGACCAAGTCCCTTCAACTCACTGACCTTCTCTCTTTCTCTTTCTTTTTCACTCTCTCACCCCTGTCTCTCACTTTGTCCAGTGACCCATGCGTTTGTCTTTGAGCTGACCCCTGGCCCGGCGCAGAGAAGAGAGCGACAGGGAATAGAAAGCCAGCACAGCAGCAGGCACCAGTGCAACAGCAGGCAAACAGTACAGCGGCACTCCCGACTCACAGACAAAAATCTCCAGCCTCCTTCCCCTTTAACATTCAAGAGTAATCAATCTAGCATGCTACATGATACTCAAACCCCGCCTCACACCCGGCTCCCACCTCACTCTGACACTTGCAACCAATAAGAAGACAAGGTCTTTCTAAGCCATTGGATGCTGCGCACATCAATCAGCTCTGACACATCCCCTGCTCCTCCCCTTTCCTCCGCCCAACCCCCTTTTACCGACAGCCAACTTCCTGCTCTAAGTTACCTTGAGCTGCAGGATAGGGGTCAGGGAAAAGAAAAGAGGAAGAGAGGGTAGAGAGGAGAATGGGTGAAAAAGAGCAAATAAAGTTGTAGAAAGCTCCTCAGGGAGTGTGTGAGGGTGTGCTAATGGTGGCTTGCCTCGGCATTGTTTGTCCTCAGGCGGTCTCTGCCTCTTCTGCTGCTGGACGGATGAGAAAGGTTCCACGGGCTGCTCTCTGACAACTGCTCTCTGCTTATTTACAATGTCAAACTAAATGTCTCCCTCTGCCCCGCCTCCTCTCTGCTGCTACAGGCTGACAGCACGGTGATGCAGGCAGCCACGCTGGCCCTCACTGGCTGAAGCAAGTGCCAGAATGGATGCCGCATGTTGCATCCACATGATTTAAAGTACAAAAGCATACTAACCAGACTCGCTGTCTCATACGTGTGCACAGGTGTACATGCACATCCACACACAAGTGTCATTTTGTCCTTGCTTTCTCATTCATCCTTGCTCACAGTCACAGGTACACACACAAAACAAACAAAAAATCTCTAACCAGCCTACCTGTTATAATGATATTCACTGTACTGTTAATATTATGCTAGCAGAGGAAAACAATAGTCTAAATGCATGGTCCTTCATTACTCTAAGTATATGAATTAGCTGAACTGGACTATATTTCACAAATTTCATAGCTAATGGAAACATTTAGTTATGCAACTTACTGCAACCACAACATTAATCAAATGAAACCCTAATTATGGTGTAAATCAAATTTACACAAAAACTAATCACTGCACAACAGATCATTGCAGAGCCCTGACACAGAGTGAAGGAAAATCAGCTGACTGGTGAGAAGCCACAAGAAGGGGGAGAAGAAACAGCGTATTTGATTCTCGTCCTATTTGTGGATAAACAAGACTTAAGAGATATGGGTGAAAGTCTGTCAACAAAGACATTGTTGTTTTGACCCCAAAAAGGACGCTCGCAGCAGCTTCCACAATTAAAACGTCATCAGAATACCACGTCAGCAATGTCATACAATGCCCTTCTTGTTAATTCACCATGTTCATACTTTCTGCACAGTGACCTTTATTTCACAGCATTTAAACAGGGCACTGCTGCTCCTGTGCGCAACTCAAAGTGTTTAATGCACCACTATCTACATCAGTAATTCCATATCTAATATGCAAAATCATTACATCACTTAGTTAAGAGAATGAAGCGTCGGGAAGTGACAGAAACTGAGGGGAGGGTGGTAATGACATTTTGACCTGAGTAACTTTTACAAACCGACAAGTGTAAAAAGGATAGCGGTATGACCTGAAGATTTATGTTGCTTATGACTGCATACCCTGACTGACGTGAGGAACACAAGAAGCTTAGGAGAGAGAAAGAGAGCAAACCTGCTCCATCAATGAAAAACCCACAGGGGGAGGGGAACCGGAAGGATGGAGAAGGACAGAGAGGAGAGTCGTTCCAGGTTGGGAGGGGTAGAACAAGTGGAGAGAGGGCGAGAGAACAAGATAGAGACTCAAGAGAAACAACGCTAAATGTTCTCTTTTCTATTTTTGTGAGGAGCACTGGGACTAGAGCAGGTACTACAGTCATCCAGTTAATGATTAGAGTGGAGCTACACAAAGATTACTCTCTCCAGCATGGCTGCCATGCCAGAGCTGTTCTCTCCGTAGAAATACTCAGGCTAGACTAACCGCTCCAGTAATGACACCTGGCAAGGTCACCATACAAATGAGACCTTCCCATGACCTGTGCTGCCCGTAGCAGGGACATGTTTGTTCTCACTGATGCTGTTTAGAGATAAACATACACCAGCCAGACTATGGGTTTTATAAACACACAGCGCCCGCAGGGTAGCCAGACCAAGCCATGCCTTCACCAAAAAACATGCGCACCTGCATGACTAAAGGGTTAGCTGACTGATTTGCACACAGGTTACTCAGATTAAGCTCCCTGAGGCATAACCAAACCCCATTCAGTCATTTTAAATAAAATTGTTAGGGCTGTATTTAACATGCACACTAAACAATGAATTAAGAACAGAATATTACTCTCTCATTCAGTCCTTTAACACTAAAACGTAACTGCTTTACCAAGTATGATCAGAGAGCAATGAAATGGGAACAGAACATTATTATACCTAATTCATAAAGTAAACTCGGGTGTAGGAAAAGCTGCAAGGCTATAAACTGTGCACAGCATTTGTCTTCACTGCTAACTATGAATGGGAAATGCTGAGGAACCTTTGAAATCCAAGGGGATATTGCTAAAATGGAATTATTTGCCTATAGGTGCAAAAGTGTTAGTAAAAGGAGAGAATTTCTTAGAGATTGAAAGCATCTATTTAAAAAATAAATAAATAGAAAATAAAACATTAACTTTAGTCAAATGTTTAAAAAAAATAATCAAACAAGTGCAACTTCAAGTTAGGTGATTTTGTTCTCCTTTCATAATGCGAATTATTTTAAAGCTATTCTTTTGTTATCTAAGCCCGGGGTCTGTAGCCTGTGGTTCTTGGGCTTCATGAGGCTCTTTTTCCTCTCTGCAATGGCTCTCTGTGGCTTTGACAAAAAAATTACACAGAATTTAGTTATGATGATATTTTTTAACATTGACACGGTGTAAGGCTTGAGCAGCGTTTTCCTAACCCGCATGTGTCAGATGTGTCCCTGCACTGATCTAAAACAAAAATATTGTCTTTGAGCCATTTTTCAGTTTTCTGATTGTTTAAATGCACAGTCACATGTAAAAGTATCTCTGCTCTCACTTGTGATTTTGTCAATGAATTGACGTGATGTTGTGTTTTATGATCAGGCCTCAAGTGCTGATTGCTACATGGCTGAGGATTGACTCACACTTAAATTGACATTAGTCAAAATTGAACTGGAATTAGTTTATATATTTATAACTTTTACTGTTCTAATTCTAGGCTGCTGCAAAATGTTTTATTTTGATTTTATTAATTTTCACAAACACAAGGACTCAAATAGGTTTGTTCAAAGCTCAAGTACTTTTTAAGCATGAATGGCCCACTAAGGGGGGAAAAAATCATCAGTGGTCATTTAGAGCTTGTTAGAAAATATGACAAGTCAATTTTGACTTTTAAAGTTGTATACTTTCTAAATGAGGCTCAAATATGTATTGAGGGTCCAAACAGATTTTTTTTTTTTAAGTGAGGGAGAAGGGCAAAATGAATCTTTTGATTGTAAAGGTTGCTGACCCCTGATCTAAGCATTGTAGTGCACATTCAGATTGATCAAAAAGTGGAGTGTTGCCTTCACTGACTGGAGTAAGAAAATGAAGACACACTAAATTACACCCAACTGCACAATGCATTTACTCTGACAGAAAGTGTTAAAACTTTGCTTTCGCTATCATTAAGTCCCTACATGTAACAGGACGAACGAAGCGGCTAGCAAGGGACGTTCAAACCAACGCTACATCCCACGGAAGCAGACGGAAGCATTTGATTATCAGAGTCGAATGTTGTGTTAGCTAAAACAAAACAGCACATTAAGATGATGCATAGTGCTTAATAGGGACATGTCGGCTACAATAGGCACTCATAAAATTAGCACTGGGCTAACGTTATGGTGGTCACTATAGACCGTGCCTGCATGCTATCGTTGGTGAAGTTAATGTTAGCTTGTTGGAGATGCACACCGGTGACTGTTGTACTGAGCAGGTGACCTTCCGCAGCGTGTGTAATTTTATTCACCACTGGACAACGAGTCCTGCCTTCAAATGCAAGTTTGCAGAGCTTTCCAAAGCTAGGAAGAATCAGTCTAACCAATAAAGACAACGTTTGGATCTGTCCTTCAGACCAATCAAACCTCGGACTAGATTCCACCAATCAAGGTTTTTAGGGCTAAGCTCGTTCTGCAACTGACGCCATTCGGGGTCCAGTAGAAATCGCCAGTCCCTCTGACACTCACGCACACAGGAGCCAACATGGTGGACTTGAAACATCAGTTTCCTAACCGCCCGTGATCCCTTCAACGGGCCACCAATAAGCGCCTCAGAGAGCGGGGAGGGAAATGGCGCCTATGTTCATCTTCCAAAACAATCGTCTATTGGTCAAGAACAGCAAATGAAAAGAAGCGAAGTAATTGCCCCGACCTACACCCAATACGGGCACCTTTCTTGCAAACGTTCGGCAAATATAACAATTTTAATTTCTTACTCACTTTGTTTAACGGGTTCGAAGTGAAGTCCGGCTCAGCGTATTATTTATTTTATTTAGCTAGCAAGGGAAAACAAGATGGCTGCTATTCGAACCGGAAAGAGTTGAGTGCACGAACGCGATGACGTCAAAGCTACGTACACTGAGCAACCGTCTTTGCCGGTTATCATAAAGAAACAAGTCCCCGGTATCAATAATTACAGAGGCACATATTTTTTTTTAATTCAAAAAATGCACTTGTAATGGAGCAGTTAATATGAGAAAGTAACTGATTCAGTGACGTTTATAAATGCCACTGCTGCTAATAGGAAGAGCTGCTTTGTTGAAAGGTTCTATACAAAAACATTTGAATGTTTTTTTGTCATTCACAAATACCTGAAGTAAATAGTCTAAAATTATCCTTTTTGTTCAGTTACATTTTAAGTTTTATTTAATTAAATGTGCAGCACACTTAAAGACTAATGGGGCAGAAAAATCAATAACAACAGCACTATTCACTATTCACCAAAACCTTTTTAAACTTTTTTTTGTGAACAGTCATAAAGAATTATAAGACGTCAATTGCAGTAGACAATCTTTTAATGTGTTAAAAAAAACACTCAAAACAAAAACATTTTTTATTCTTTTGAAAAAGCAAATTATTCACATTCATCTAAAGCAAAAACCAGAATAACCACAAAAGACGAGGAATTAAATTTGACACCCAATCATATTATCTTATCCACAATTTTAAGTACTGATATTTAGTTCACACTACATCAATTACTCAATTATTTCCTTGCCACTAGTTCCAGGAGTGTTGAGGTAATTTTATCCAGGTTGTTTGAGTAACGGGGGCCCCTTTCCATCCTGAGTCCTCGTTCCATACGAAGGGGAGGTGCAGAAGAGTGTAAGTCAAACTCCTCAGCAGCAGGTCGGTAGTCAGAAGGGCGTATATGTTCCTTTTGAAACCTTTCAGGATAATGTGCTGGTTCATCATGATAGCTATCAGGTGGACTAACAGACATCTCAGGCTGCCCAAAAACCCCTGGAAGATGAAAATGAGGAAAAGAATTTAAAGTCGACAGAGGTAGGCTAGAACCAACCCATTAATGTCTGATATGCAGCACATTAAAAATCATACATTATACACATGTACATTTCACAACTTACCCTCATAACGGTCTCTGTTTGTGTTGGGATGTCTGGGTTCCCCACGCACAGGATGGCGATATTCCTGGTGCTGCTTGTCAGGTGTATGCTCATGCTGCTTCCAGCCTCTTCCTCTTTGATCTTCTTCAAAGTAGAAGTCTTCGTGTTGTCTAAGATCTGAATCTTCTCTGAGCATCGTCTCATACTGGTGTCTTTGAGACAGCTCTGAATCCAGCTTAAAGCTGTTGCTGTCTTTGGACATGACTGCTCTACCATGGCTATTTTGCTACAAAAACAAAAGACATGCTTCTTTAAAACTGCAGTTGGTAACTTTGGGGTAAACATCAACAATTTTTTTGTGTTCCGTTACGAAAAAATGTCATAATAATCATCGACAGCTATTAGCAAGTGACGGGGTTTGAGAGTATCATGAGATTTCTGTGTTTTCCCATGCCTCTGTAGTCAGGATTGGTAAAAATCCTATTGCTGCTACTCTATTTGCCCACTTACTGACGCTCTCTGTACTCTGTCCTGATTGGCTAGTCTACGCTGCGCATCTTAGCGACGGGAGGTATCGCTACGAGCTGATTAGCTGTTCATGCCTTACCAAGTGACACCATCAGTCAGACTTAAGAGAGCGACATCCAGTTTAAATAAAAGGCAGAGCAAACAGCTGCAGCACAGTTGCTTTCCAGTGTGTTTAATGCTACAGCTAACTTTAGCTTGTTTTAATTTAATTTCTATGGCTTTCCACAGAGGCAGAGAATTAAACCGTGTTTCAGTAGAAAGACTGACCCTGGGCAGGGTGATACATACTCCAGCTTTCTGAGACTTTTTGCTCTTGAAATCTCTCAAAAGTTCGCAAAGCTTGTTCTTCAGGAAGTCAGCCTCTTCTGCATTCTCAATTTCAATATTGTTCTAGCAGGGAAAGAAAAAGAAAAAGCAGTTAAGATCTCTTCATCAATGAAAGCATACATAGCTAATGTATCATTGCTATGTGTGTTGCAAATACCGATCTTACCAGCATGTCAAAGACGCCTGCTGACTCGGAGCCTTCTCTTTGGTAGCTCTCCCTAAGCTGTGGGCCCTAAAAACAACAGGTCAGGCATCACTACAATAGTAAAACTACATTATCTAAAATACTGGCAGGTTAGTGTTTAATCACAAGAAATGAAAACAGCTTAATATTACAATTGACTACCTGTGATTCTGTGGAGAAGCCAGGATGTTGTATACCTTGGATTTCAGGTCTAAACTGAGCAGAAACCGATCTAGGAGGACCGCCAAATTTTGGATTCGGAGGTCCATACTGATCGCTGAACCTTAAAGCAGAACAAAATAAATAAAAACAATGAAATAAGTTGAGAACACAAAGTATTCAGTCAAACAATAAAATAATTTTTAAAAAAAGATATCACCCAGCCAGCAATCATAAAACAAACAACCAGGTAAGTTATCACTCACATCTCCTTTATCGACTCCATCTCCTCTGCAGTGGCATCAGAGAAGCGACTCTTTCTTTTTCTTTTACCATGTCCTTCACTATTAGATGCACCTTCCAGGAAGCGCCTGAATGGCTCTGGGATGTCAGATATGGACCTTGTAATTTCCAACTGTCTTTGGGAGTTAGGGGGTCCCATTCTGCTTGGCCCCGGGTTGACAACTACCTCTTCTTGAGCTGGTTCTCCCAATCTGTGGTGATAATCTCTGATTTTAAACAAATGGCCACTCTCTGTCGGTTTGGGAAAGCTTATCCTCTCGGTCTCTGGTTCACTCAATCCCTGCCAACCGGCTCTATTCATATTGTCACGTCTACCAGATTCCCTCTCTAGAGAATGACGGTGATTATCACGTTCAGGGTACGCTGGCTGATACTCGGCAGAACGAACTCGCTCACGCCTGAGTTCCTCAGTGTAGAACTCCTTCAGCGGATCATTTTCTGGGTAGTGCCTCCCATCAGAAGAATTCTCTTCTGGGTAATACTTTGGACGCTGAGCATTGCCAGGAGGTATCTTCACTCTTGAATCATACCTGGGAAAGCCAACAGGCTCAAGTCTAGATCTTCTTTGTGGATCTTCAACATATTCATCTTCATACTCCCTACAAGAATCAGGGTTCATATACTTTTGCCTTGGCACATCACTTTCACTGTAATCGGCCCTCTGCAGCTTGTCTTCCATGGGGTCATAGCCTTGAGTGTCCATCCGTTGTTGCATCTGTCTGTCTCGGTTCAACATGTTAGAGTCTTCTCGATAAAATGGGGGTGTATTTTGCCCAGGGGGAAACCTTCTTTGGCGAGGGTAATCATCCCGAATGTCCATGAGTCTGGGTAAGTTTGATGGGACATCATGTTTGGTCTCTCTCTGCAAGAAATTTTGGTCCCTAGTTTGCTTCTGCCTTGAGGGAACTAAAACACAAGCACAAATGAGGAGTTAACAAATAACTTATAGAAACTACTTTATTACAGACTCAATTGCATTTTTTCTGCAAATAGTTTCTTTCCAGCTGCAGTGGCCCTCAACCATGTGCTACGTGCAGTGACTTATAAACTATTTAGGTGCAGGTAAAATTATGCCCTCAAGTATTGTTCTAATTTACAGCATAGGTTGTTTCGTCCTTGTTTAGAAAAATATCATATAATATTGCTCATGTTGTTTTTATGCGTGGGTTTGCCAGACTAATTCCTGTTAATCGGTAGTCATAAAATCATTCAGGCAGCTAAATTAGGCAATAATGTTTTATTACTGATGCACTAGTATTAGTGTATATGTGAGAGCACCTAACTTGCCTTTTTCTTCTTCAGTGTTACAACAAAAATAAGAAATATTGAAAATACCTCTTGAGATGTTTAATTTGCCCTCTATCCCCTTTTTTGTCATCACCTGACACAGGCAAACACAAAAACAAATGTTACTCAAAAATTATTCCGTAATGCTTTTAAAAGGATATATTTAGAAATATTCATGACCCACTGATGGAGTTCCTCGTCCATCCTGTCTCTCCACTATCTCTGCTCTGGCTCGTATGATCTTCCCTCCTTGAGTTATTATGGACTGCTTATCCCAGGTCACCAAGTCTGGTCGTTTTAGTTCCTACATAAACACAAAGGTATTTTCTTTCAGTTTGCTTTCTTTCTTAAAGAGAAATGCAGCAGGCACTTGAAAAGGTCCACCGAAATTTTCTGAAAATGCTTTACCACAAATTTTTGCCGGTGTTTACGTCCAATCACATGGCGAACCATTTCTTGTAAGTTTGCAGTCTGGTGACACAATCTACATGTGTATCTGGGACCTGCTTGTGGATCGGTACAAGGACCCTCCTCCAGAAAGTTTAAACCTAAAAAATAAAAGCAGAATTAAGTAAATTGGAATCATACAAATAAGAAAAAAACAATGTTGTTTTTTTTAAATGTATCAAGTTATTTACCAATGATGGGCTCATCAAGCTTCATGTAATCCAGATATTGTATGATGTCTTCAAATATAGGTACATTGTGCTTTTTGACAGCAAGCCCTGAGAAATCCAAACACTGGCAGTTAACACGAGAAAACACTGAAACAGAGTCAAATGTACAGTGTACAGTCTAAACTTAGAGTAGAATGCATTTTTCTTGTTTGTAAAAGTAAATTACCTCAATATGTGTCCAGTATCACAATCATCTTCCTTTTAGCCTTATAAGTGAATAATCCCATATTCTATCAATGTAACAAACCAAATGTAATACATAAAGACTGTTTTAACAGAGCTGCAGCCAAAAGTGTTGAATTGTCCTGCTCACACTCTGGCATTAGAATTCTGACAACTGCTAATGAGTAACTATAGGCTTATGTGCACTGTCTTCAAAGTTTCACCTTTGAACATTTTCATTCTGAGGTACTGTTCTACTTACATCAGCAGAAAAGTAATTTCCGTGAAACAAACGTAAGGTGCAGTCTTCTGTATCACATGATTCTGTGGTGCTGCTGTGTGTCTCCGGGTAAAGCCGGAAAGAAATGTTGACCAAGGTGATTTTGTGGTTAATTAACTTACTTCGCAATAAAGTAGTGCTTGATGGGGATTTACAGCCTTGGCCTCCTGGAAAATGCATCTCGTAGTCAAAGCAGCTAAGTTCTGATCTTTTGCCTACATGGCCAACAGCAAAGGCAAAACTATTTTTCCTTCCATCAAAAAGTCGCAAAACATGTGGGCATGTTCATTTCAAGTATGAGCATGCCACAGCTCTTTGCTTAATTAAAAGAAACAAAAACCCACCTTTCTGAATTCTAGTGTACACGGCATTGTTCATCAGGTAAAACTGGAATATGTTTCTCCAGGCTGCACATAAGCAAACATGCACAGGCATTGTTTGAAAACGTTTTTGTGGCCGTTTCTCTCATATATGAATATGACTTCAACATAACAGAAAGGTGGATCAAAAAATCTGCTTGTTTCATGTGCAGGGTTGTACAGCACATTGCTGAAATTTGGTGTGCGCACATCTGTCACTCTGCACAGAACCGCAGCCGTGTTGATGAGTGTTGATGATGCACTCACTAGTGTTTCAGCACAAGAATAATTAACATAGCCAGTAAATTTGGCTACAGTACGCAAGTTCTGGGTCAGTCTTAGAGGCACAGGAATGCCTGGAGTGCCCAGTTTTGTCCAAATGCTCCCATTTAAATAATGGGTGAAAGAGTGATACATTTATGAAAAATGTAAACTGTTAACTAAAAAGACACTAACAGAAAACACACGTGTGCAACAACAGGTGTCAAGTCACAGTCAAATAAGACGACTGTCAGTGACAGCAGTAGCAACTTTGCGTAAATGTGAACTCTGTATATTACAGTGCAGGACCCTGATTGATTTTTTTGCAATCAATAAAAGAAAAGGGAAAACACTCCTTATTCCTCAGTCATTGAGGATTCTATCTCATCCCTGTTTTGAGATATTTTCTCTAGCATGCTTCAGTGACCAAGAACAATCATTTCATTCCCCAATGCATGGTGCACAGTGAAACGCCTTTCATCCACCTCAAACAAGATAAATAGCACAACAGGCCATCAACATTGGCATCTGAACTGCCACTAAGCCCCAGCAGCCACAATGATGTGCCAGGTCTCGCATTTATTTTATTACAAGACCGCCATCAGTGAGGCAATCAGACGTGCTGGATTTTATACAGCTGTTGAACCATTTTGGCTCTCTGTGGGTGTTTTTCCACCAAACCGGGTCTGGTGCATGAACTGGTACTGTTCAGGATTTCCGGACATTGGTAGTATCTAGTGAACCAGCCTGCATTTCCAACAGTTTGAGGAGAATTATGGTGATCAAGGATATGTCATCAACAGAGGGCACTGCGCGTTACACAGTGACCTGTCGAATTTAAAACACCCACCTCGGTTCCCTAGGGAAACAGGCTTGAGGTTCCAGCATGTAACCAGCTTTCTGAGTTGTGAACCAATTTGATTTTGGTCAACGTGCTCAGAAAGGTTCAAAATTAGGTCCACGAACTGGAATGGAATCCATTTCATGTTAGTGGAAACGGGCTATGTGAGACTCTTCTTTCTGCGAACTGTACTGAATAACAGTCCAGCATGACATAGCATGTACGTGGACAGCCCAGCTTTATACTTATTAGATTGTTGGACATCTCATTCCAAAACCACTGGTGTTTTGTCTGCTGCTATAGCAGCCTCTACTCTTCTAGGAAGGTTCTCCACAAGATATTGGAACTTGACTACAGGGATTTCCTCCAGTTCAGCCACAAGAGCATTAGTGAGGTTGGGCATCAATGTTGGCTAGCTCGAAGTTGGTCTTACCTTTAATCTGAAAGGTGTTCAGTGGGGTGAGGTCAGGGCTCCTTACATGTAAGTCAAGATACCCCTTATTTGGAGATGTACAAGCCAAGATTTGTTTTGAGTTCATTATTCTTAAAATCACAACAGTTGATCAAGATCGTTTTAGCCTAAATCTGCTATCCATTAAAACCAGGCAACAGAGTAGAGTGAACTCTGTAATCTTCATGTGTGGCCTGAATTACCTGCCACAACAGACAAAAAATACACTCAGGGCCAAAGAACAACAGCAAAACTAAGCTGAAGACGATGTCTACTTACCAGCAGCGACAAAGACATCCTCTTTCTGCCAGGAACAAAAGGAGAGCAATTAAAATAAAGTCAATCAGTGGTATGTATACAGGTGGCCGGTAAATTCACCACTGCTACAAAAAAGAAAGAATTATATATCATGGAAACATATTTTTACATATAAGAGTTAACCAAAAGCTCACTCAAGGAGGAGTGAAGGTACAAATTCACACCATTTTTAATTGAGTTACATTTTGCTCATAGTGAGGGCATGAGGAAATATAGTTGTTAGGGAAAAAGGACTGCGTACTGCATGTCACTTTTTTTTGTTTTTCATGTGATGTACATAGGAGGCCCTTTTTTAACTTTTAAAGCTCAGGTAGGCAGTATGTTTTTGGAGTCACTTGGCAAGAATTCCAAAATAACCTCCCAAACGTTGTAATTCAAGAGGTTTGAAAGAACCACGATTTCTTCACTTCTCTTGGCTCCATTTCCAGGCTTTACAAAACCTTGTTTGTGATGGAAGACAAGGGCCAATCTCTGGTCATTGCAGAGCTGAGCTAGGATGTTTCTATAGGCTCACCTACAAATGCAGCTGTGTGTCCTCTCTGATGGTAAATGCCTGATTCAACTGCAGAAAAGTCCTGCTCCAAACAGAGCCACAGGCTCTCTACATTTGGTCCCAAGAAGCATGACAGAGGTGATGACCTTTGAGGCAGGACACTTATGTGTATGCATTCATTGTGTGGGGCAGCTCTCACTGGCACCATTCAGTGTGGGTGTCCAGTAAAACAATAATCCTACCGGAGAAAATCAGGTCCATCACTGTTTCAGCCCCTCATTGCCAAAGCAGTGTTGATTAGGCGGCTGTAATTGATTTCTGAACCATCCTCTCATCCTAATGTCAGCAGCGTAGTAGCTGCCTCTGGAGTTCGGGGCATCCCCCCATGTGGCTGCGAAGCACTGAGGAGGCATCTTTGAGAAGACAAGTCGCAACAAGAAGATCTTCCAATGTTCACACCAAGGAGAGTGACCTTTACGAGAAATGAGGTTTCTGCAGTGAAACCATCCAGCTCGGGCATACACTGTGCAATTTGAGCCTCTTTCTGACCCGATTTCGAGAGGCACACATCATTTTGGGAGTCGGACTGAATTCGAGCTTTGTCACACCTTTCACGCGCAGTGTACAGGGGACAGCGAAGGTCATTTAGCGGCTCCCGACCCCCTGTCAGATGGTCAGATGAATTTCTGACATGTCAGAAATTTTGGTGACCTGTTGCCAGGCTCTCACACAGTTGAAGCAGAGTCATGAGTCAATTCCTCTTCTTCTTCTTCGACGTTCTGCTCCTAACTGCCCAGCCTTCAAACAAAACTATACTGGCAATTGTCAATAGCTAAAACAGTCCACAGGGGCCGACCTGATGTACAGTGAGAGTACTCAGGTTGTGGCTTGACAATCGTACCTTACAGTGTGACACAGAATCGAGAGCTTTACTTTACAACGCAGACAATTTACTCGTACAGTAGGAGTTGGAATAAACAATGAGACTGATAAGTTGTAGAGTGTATGCCCTGCTTTAAGCTTCTAGATTTTGGTGGGAGGTGTTTAGATCAATGATATGACGCAGCTGAGAGGAAAGCTGAAGGTTCTGTATGTGTGTATTCAAACGGCTTCCTGCAGTTTCAGAGACCACATGTAATATCAAAATGATTGTCTGTTCATGGAGAGGCACGACCAGTTTACTTCCATGCAGCCCAAATGACCCAGAGACACTGACCAATTTTCAAACAACTTTCACTTGTTTGCACAACCACAGTGGTTGTGTATTGGTCAGAGAGATCTGCCAAAACACAGCTGATGACACAACAGTACAACTGCTAGACACATCCAGTGCAGACACTGACAAACGACAGAAGCTGTTGCCAAGTTGCTGTTGCTACAGAGCATGGACAAGGTATAAGCATCTGTGATGCTCAGTTGTTGAAGTTTGCTTATGTATTACTTGTTCCAGACTCAACTGGCAAGCAGGACAATGAGAGAGCAAGACGTGTGAAGTCTATTGTCAATCCTTCCACCAACAAATGACTCTGATTTTTTTGTTTGTTTTTTTGTGAATGATCTCGCAAAAGATAAAACTGCAATTAGCATGAACATGATGACATTTATATGCACTTCACTTGGAAGTGTAGAAGATGTCCAAAAATCTTGAGTTGAGTGACTTGAGTTGGAGAAGCTCCAAAGGGAGTTAGACGACATTTTTCTGTAGACAAGAAACATAGCTGAACATGTGTGATTTAAAAAGCAAGTGCTAGTGGTTCAAGGACATGATCATTAAGAAAAACCACTCAAAGAAAATGCTAACACGAGATCCAAGATGTCTAGTTTTCTTGTACAACCATTTACCATTCCAGAGGTATGGTGTGAGAAAGAAGCGTGGCTATGTTGTGTTTTGTTGTAGCCTTGAGGTTCAGCCTTGATAAGGTCCAAAAAAGACATTTAAGTTCAGCTATGGGTGACAGCCTCCAAAAAACCAAATGGCTACTTCAGAACTGAAATGCAGAATCTGCAGGAGACACTTTGTGATGTAGAGCAGTTTCACCAGTTCTTCAATTTCCATCCCATTCATCTTCATATAACAGTGTGAGACACTGAGACAAGTGACAAATCCATGTCAGTCTGACATAAAAGTGTTAACATTTTGTCGTTTTGTGTGCCATAAACTTACTGCAAGGTGCAGTCTTCTCCAAAAAGACCCGAGGCATAGTCTTCATGAAGGTCAAAGATAGATGTTGGTAAGTATTCTTTCTTCTTGACTGCTTGTTGATGCGAGGTAAGTGACAAGAGATGATTTTGCTTTCAACAGCACGAAACCTGTTACTCTGTAACTAACCTGTTGTTTTTAGGAAAGAACCCCAAATGGCATGAAATACAAGAGGCACTTTTCATTCAGTCCTGCGCTCCATTGACTCACCGAGTTCTTGGCGAGGTTGTCTGATGGGGGCCAAACGGAGAGGCTCTGAGAGGAACACAATGATTCTCTTAAGTGCTGGGTAATGTTAGTTTTGATGTAGGTTTTGTTTGTTAGAGAATGTCAAGCAGTCTTGTTATTTCAGCTCATCTGTCTTCTCTCCAAAGTGTTTACAATGCCTTTAGTCACGGTAGCTCTAGATGACGTAATATTAGATATCAAACTAGAGTGGCAGCATATTGGTCTCACCCATTCAGTACACCAACTGGGTGATGGTCGCAGACCAGTGTGCATCCCTTCTGTCGTTGTTGTTGTATATAGAAGCAAATATGTGAATGCCAATGAGCACAGAATTTTAGATTAAATTTGGTCCAAACTAAAGGTAAAACATCTTGCCTGCTTTCTTTCTTTTTCTGTGTGTGTGTATACTTGGGCATACCAAAACGCAAGGAGTTTGGCTGTCAGGACAGCCATAAGTATGGCCACAGTATATACAAGATGGCAAAACATTAGTAATGTATTAATAATGGAGAGGTTATTTAATATAAAAAGCCCAGATGTTGCCGATGGCTGTGAACAATACTCCTTGTGTTGTGCTTGGAGTTTTATTACCTCAAACCTGTGAAGAACTGTAACTGAACGCAGAAACAAATACAGCAAGTCATTGAAAAAAACACACAACAACACCGGTCACAGTGAAGAGCACATGAACACTTATTACTAATCACTGGGTGTTTAGACTGTATATCTGTCTGCAACAGTAAGTGGTGATGTGTACGTTACCTTTAAATGTCCTGGTGTAGTCAGGTGTATTTTGTACAAGGTTTCACCTCTTATGGACTTCTCACAAACCTGGAACAAAAGAAAAAACATTATCAATATCATAACTACTTGTTTAATTGTATGTTATTGCCAGTTTATTAGGTTCACTTTGCCGAACTCAAGGGTGGATATAATTTGCAAAATATTCCGTTTACTTATACATTATAACATTGTTGTATACTTTTAGATTTTATCTTACATGTATTCATTTGCGTAGATTTCCATTTTATTCTTATATCTCTATTCCTCTTCTTATGTATTCCTATTCTACAGTAGAAACACCAGCATTTACCCAATTCACTCCGCGGATCAATATTTCAGATTCTGATTAAAATAACAATACATAAAGCTTCAGCATAAATTGACTTTTACCCATATTCATGTGTGGCACATATCATTGGGTAAGTTATAGCTAGGTGTTCATATTCACCACAAGCTGACATTACGTTATATTTCTACCTCCAGCCCAGTAATCGATGACTACAATATGTTACGAGCACGCAAGCTAACGTAAAAGTTACTTAGCTTACCCTGCATTCAATGAACTCGGCGTCTTCATCGTATGGCGTTTCGAGATTGTCCATTGCTGAATGTTTTACAGCTCCAGTGAAAACGCGACCGTTGCCGGAATGCGGATGCGCGCAGTGTTAACTTGCTAACGCTAACAATCAAGCGTGTGTTAATGGCAAAACATACATTGCATATTAGCCATCCGCTGCTTTCGCTTGGCTAGTTGACATTAAAAATAATTCTGGTGGCTTCCTGTGTTCGAGCATTCTTCTTCTTCTTTGGTGTTTTACGGCAGTTGACGTCAATGCGCGTTGCTCTTTGTGCAGTTATCATTCTAAGCCTTCAACATCTTCGCGGACGCCCGCTTACGCCCCCTGTTGGCCAGAATCTCACTAGCAGCGGAACTCAATGGCAAATACTGCAAACAGGACTGCCAAAGATGGTACATTTTCTGTTTATTTTGTTCTAAGAAGAATTTGCTTCATATGTACAAAAACAAACATCTTAAGTCCGACTTTGGAAACTGGGGCACCTATCAAGCTGTGTGAGGCATCTGCGTACCATTTAGTAAACTTAAGGATAAATCTATGAAGCCGTGTGTGATACAGTAAACAAGACAACAGACTCCTTCAAACATTATTTCAGTACAATGGCATTCTGAACAACTTCAAAGATATCAATGTACAGAGATACCTCAGTAATTGGTCAGAATGACCATTTTGCAAGCCATGTTGACATGGACATAAATCAAAAGCACTTGTAGGTGTAACTCCCGTCATATTTACATGCAAATAATAATACCGGTATGTACACTGAACCATGACTTCAACCTCTATAACAAAGAGGCTTTATGTAAATTATAATTACATACTTGGATTTGCTTTCATGGTCATGGCTTACGACTCAGCTTCAGAGTATGGTTTTCTAATGTTTCACAAGTTTGATTTCAGAGACCATTGCCACACTGCATAAAAACAACAAACCAGCATCAACAAATGCTGCAGTGATCTATGACCAAGAGTTTAACAAATGCATTTACAGAAACGGTAAAATAAAGTTACAGCAACTCAAAACAAGAAAATCTATATGAATTACCACTCTAAGGAGATATAAGAGCGTAGTCTGGTGCATCATCTCAAGTCACTATAAATACAAAAATATTCCACCAGCATCACCCATACTACTTTCAAGCTATAAAAGGAAGAGGGGCAATGGCCAAAGCATGAGGTTTGTGTCTGATGATTATAAATCTTAATTAAGTGGAAACATACCACACAGTGAGACAAGCTCACACACACACACAAAAAAAAAATAAGATATTTCTGTTAATAAAAGCCATGTGGATAAATAATCTGTTGGAGACAGAATGAGAACCACAGGTCACCACACAGGGGGACGCAGACACTTTCAAAACCAGAATCAAGAGGATCGTGGCATAGTCACTGATCAAATATCTGTGAGACATGTTGAGATGTTTCAGTAGCAGGAGGGTAAGGTCAGAGGGTGAAACTTGGATCAGTTTGAAGAGTTGTAGAGTCCTCCCGGAAGACTGTTCAGACGGGAACGCAGCTCCTTCCGCACCTGGGTGACCATGGCCAGTTTGCGTTTGTATTCCTGAAAAAGTCCACAAGAGAAAAAGATCCATCAAAGCTCAAAAATCTTATAGTCTGATTGAGTGTAATACGTTTTTTTATTCAGCAGCATTTTGGGGACACATTATGAGTAAGGGGTTGACATGTAATTGGAAAATCTGAATCAAAGCTCTGAAGACAGCGTAAAACTGGAAATGTGTAACTAATATACATTTGCATTGCATTGTAAATCGCACAGAGAGATGGAAGCTAATAAAGGTCTAACTGAGGTTTGGACCTCTGGCCAAATACATCCAACATGGGGCCTCATCTGAAAACATTGTGACATATTTTAAAAAGGTTGTATGAGAGTGTTTAATTTTTTTTTCTTTTTTTGGCTGTTTAGCTTGCAACCCATCTATACTCCTTCAAATGCTTGAATAGGAAAAAAAACCTTTTGCCTCAGGCTCACAACTAACCCTCTCCATGGTTACTTTCACTTCTATGAAACACAAAAACATCACAAAAATGTAAAAAATAAATAAATTTTGAGTTTATTCTATACACAGAGCTCAAGTATGTAGCTTAATTTCAATTTTTTGTAGTCAACACAGTCAAGACCGCGGGGAAACTGTTTGTATCTTTCCCATTGGCCCTTTTTAATGTTATTCACAGAAATAACAGCCGTGAAAAACAGCTGAAGGCCCCTAAGCAAAGGAAAAAGTTCTGCTGGCAAATGGTTTCACATAATTCATGTACATGCACCAATTTTTGCTTGTTAAACATTAAGTGTCACATAAATGTTTCATCTTTTCTTCTGTTTTGCTGTATGTATGTGCTTATTACACAGCTGATGTGTGTGTGTTGTGCAAAAACTACTTTTTTCAAACCACAAGAGGCTTTCAATACTACATCATGCCATCAGCATTCCCAAAAATCGCATTGGTATGTGTTACAGGTTAACAGGTGAAACAATCCTGCTCTAAACTACGATTCCTATAGCTGTTGTCTCTTTTCTTTGTTTTGGTTTGGCATGTATTAACATTATGAGTTTACTTGTATTTGAGCACATCAAAAAGTTTAAATGGATGGAGCTTAATTTAACCTTGAGTGTGTGTCTTGCATTTACTTTGTGGATTTTACAGTAACAAGAAAACTGTCTTTGAAGCTGAAATCTGCACAATGCAGGTACCACCAGGAGCTGCAAGTTACAGCAAAATAAAAGCACTCACAAAATTGGTTTTATTTTTTATTTTCAGTTTGTTTATTGCAAAAGACTTGACTGAGTGAAGATACAAATATGAAATACTTTGTCCTCTTGGTTTCCTGTGAACAAAGGCTGGTCAGTTACTGTCACCACAAAAAAAAAAAAGAAAAAGATGGCCATGAGACAACAAGAAAATCTGTAGGGAAGAAAGCCTATTTTAGTTGATACTTACCTTGTGGGAAGTGCACAATGAGTTAAGACTGAACTGAGTTAAATGACAACTTCTAAAACAACTAGAATTTTCCAATAAAAAGGAAAAATTTTCCTTGGATTTCAAGTGTTTATCAGGATTCTCAGTAACACCACTTGCATTACATTCAGATTGAAATCTAGTCTGATTCAGCGGCCAAACAGGCACTGCAACACGCTGAAATACATGAAAAGAAGTGTTACTTCAAAAGGTTAAAAGACAAGAAGTGTGAGCACACAGCTACACAGACAGACAAACACAGAGAATTAATCATGAAGACACAAATGTGACACAGACGAAGCATTCACAGAAAAACAATCAGGAATGTAAAGAAAAAAGTGAACTACGCACTTCGAGTTTCTGCTCATTCTGGGCCAGGCCGTCCTTCTGACTTTGCAGGAAGACAGTTAATGTGCGTGTGAGCTGCCTTCTATCGTCGATTTCCGCCGCCAAGCGGCCACTGTAGTCTGCTAGCAGCATGCAGGCCTCCTCCACCAGCCGGGAGAGCCGCTCCCCTGATTCCTTATCTAGCACAGCGAGCAAAGAGAGAGCAGGGCACAATGCTCACAACATTCAACTGGAGGTCAGTTATCAATCAATACTGGTACAATGTAAATAGCAGCTGTGTTATCACCGGCAAATCAAACATGGTTTTCAGCGATAGATGGAGACATTTTTGCCCTTTTGATCATTTCAGGGTTCTGCTAAAGGGCACTGCAGCTTATCAAAATCCAGGCAAGGCTGCAATGCTTTGTGGCCTTTGAATGAACAGTATGTCAAAATGGTTAAATGACTGAAATGATACAGATCAGTCAAACATTTTTAAGATTCAATTAACCATCTTTGAATATCTGGAAAAATCTCCAATTTAGCTTACTCAGCAGTCTACTATATATACATGTGTATGAAGATGTGCTTTTGGAGTCTTTTCATCAGATTCCTCCCTCACCCATTTAAAAAACATTGCAGCCATCGCTACGGTTAACAAAGACAAGATACATTTTTGAGGTTTAGTTGTTCATATTGTAGCGTTGAGTGACATGAGGAACAAATGCGTAAATGTTCAATTAATTAATGCTCTACTATTTTAAACTGTTAAAATGATCTGGAAAGGGCAGGCTAGGTACTTGTTGACACACAAATGTGAAGCTTGGTTTTCTATATTGGCAGCATTTCTACTCAGCACCTCATGAATACAGTTACGGAGCTGCAGAACAAACTTGTGTGAGCAGGCAGGATATAACAGTGTGCTGTGCGCTGCCTCCTACCTGTGATCCTGTGAAGCAGTGACGTATCCTGCACCTCAGCAGGAAGGGAGGAGATGCGCTGACGCAGCACCGAGTCGCCAGAGGCTGCATTTTCCAGTTCCTGCAGAGCTCGGATTAACTCTGCTGTCTGAGGAAGACGGGATGATAGGCAGGAAAGAGAATTGGAGGCAGGAGGAGGGTAAAGGAAGGGACCGGTATATGAGAGCTTAATATAAAGTAAGTATGTGTCAAATAAGATCGATATTAAAGGCACCAAAGAGAGGAAGTATAACAATATGTATCCATCGAGAGGCAGCCGTATCACCTCCTAATAAGTCACAATAAATTTCCTCTATGTGGTTAACAGTGTCATTTCATTAACACTCTGTATTTATGGCTACGTTATATGTCAGGCCAGCACCTGTGGGGGCTCAGCTGGGGAGCTCTGGGAAGCGAAGTCATCATCTGGTCGGATCTCCTCATATGACCTCTTCTTGGCCTTCTTTTCTCCATCTAGGATTTACAAGACAAGACAAAGAAAACATCACATATGTTGTCATTTTGCTTTATTTTTTTTTTTTTTTAGCTCAAATAAAAACCTATTAAATAAAATACACTACAATTTTATGGCTTCTTTGCACTGCCATAAAGTTGACCAGCTATTAAGTATGTTTCACAATACACGTTATTTTAATGTCAATCTGCGAGATTTAAACTTGCAAAACGGCAGCATACACAGTCACATTAGTTCAATGATGGAAAGGTCAATAATACAGACATAGTTGGGTGTTGAGCTCTACTTTCAAGCCTGTGCAGGTACAGGACGGTGCTGTGTGAACTTACATAGGACCTGTGAGAGTTGATCCAGCAGGTTGTTTTCGTACACAGCTCTTTCCTGCCAGATGGACAAAACCCGACCCAACTGTTTCTTACAACCCTCCTCGCCTTCTCTGCACAGGGAAACACAAGACAAAGTAAAAAAACAGGGATTCATCAATAAATTTCTGTGACCCATTTATCAAAATCTAGACAACTCGGATTCTATTTAACAAGTCTGACCTGTAAACATGTTTGAAAGCATCGATGATGACTGGTGCAAAGTCCTGGGTGAACTCTGGTCCTTTCTTCTTGCTGTTCTGAATGACGTCATTGGCCAAGTAAAGGAAGGTCAGCTTGCGTGATACCTGAGCTGCGTGCATTCAAACGTACATACACACGTTACAATGAGGCATTCGCTTATGATTTACATGACAGGGCTTTAAGTTGAGCCACAGTGGTAGATCTCTGCGCACAGCAGGTGTGTTTTAATTTGTGGCTGACACAAACAAAAACAAACAATTCATCAATTAACGCTCTAAACCTAAGAAGCACATAGTGTTTTATTAAAGCAATTGCTCATCTGAGAAATATGCATATTCCACCAAACCACACCATTATTAAACATACTCTTTTCTAGGCAGCAAACACAGCTACACTTCACAGCTTTCAGTCACAAGTAAAAGCGAAACCTATCCTACAACATTCAGTCACACATCCTGGTTCACAATAACTACATATAAATATTCATTCATGGCACAGTCGCATCATACAAGTAACGGTGCATTATCTGTTGTTTTTGGAAAGGCCATAGCATTGAGCTTCGCATAAAGCTCCAGAGGAAAGTACTATCTCTATCCCCATTGCTATTAACAATGCACACTCCTTTTAGTCCTCAGGCAAGCTCCCAAAATACAACATCCACTTGAGATATCATTAAGTTGTTGACTAGCTCCCTAAAGAAAGCTTTGCCTGTATTAGCAACAACTGCAGCAATACCAAACATTCACAAAAGATGCCTTTTAAAATCTAATTATGCAGCTGCACTGTAACTGCATTTACTCAATAAACTAAGAGACACAATTTCACAGTCATGATTCAATGTGAATAAATTTGCTGGCAGTAATACATGGCAGGTGAATGGTCCATACCTTCTAAAATACATGTTTTGAATGGTACTTACGCAACAATTAAAAATAATCCATCATCTTAAGTGACACAACAATTCTCAGAGCATTCAGTATGTTCTGTGAAGTTACAAAAAAATCATTTTAAACCATTTAATGTGTTATGTTTTTGTGAGTCTATTATGAACACATGATTATAATAAGCCAAAAACAAACTTAGAAGTTCAATTCCAGTTGAAAATCACAGGTAACAATGTGTTTATTACTTTATTTGTCAAGGGGAAAAAAAAGAAGAGAGAAGTATGTTCTCGCATGAGAAGTATGTTCTTGCATGGGGTTATTCACGACAACCGTCACCATTATGAATCTTGTACATCAAAATACACATTTCAAAGGAGGTAGTGTTAACCCGGCCTGTGGAGCTTGTTTGTGGCTGCCTGCTGTGCTGAATGAACTGAAACTGCTAGGCATACAATATGTAATTTCTTTAACAAAACAGAGGTCCTAGTGTGATGATGACCTGCAGTAGTATGAGATCATGGGATTTGTTAAAAATAATTGTTTTACAGTCACACTTGGTGAATAATGAGCTGGAATGCTGTAAGGCTCAGCAAAGCCAGGAGGAGCTGCAGATTCAGGTAAGAGTTCTTTGAAGGTTAATAACAAAACAAAAAAAAAACTTTATCTGAATGAAACTGTCAAGCTTTACATTGTAAGTTTTGTATTATGAATATATAAATCATAAACCCATTTTGTAAGTTAAAGCCACTTTAAAGCTGCAGTGTGGCTGATTTCTTGTTCACAACACGAGGACATAATGGCTTCGTATCAGGGCTCAAATACAGTGACTACATTGATACCTTGTTTACAAAGGCTTTCAATGATGTGTTGAACAAACTAGAAACCCCAGCATCAATAAACACAATCTTTATTACCAACTTGGGTAACGTTACAACACAAACTAACTTTGGATAGCTTAGGTGACGTGGTTTAACTTGAGGTTAGCCAGGCTAAATCAAAACATTTTCAACTGCTAACAGCGTCTGCTCGAGAGCTGGCTACCGTTAGCAGTTACCAAACTGTGATAACAACCGTCCGTGCTAACAAGAGTGGTTGAAATTTAAAATAACCTCCAGCATAAGCCAGGTAACGCTAGCCAACTGCTACAACCAAAGGCTAAATCTAACGTTAGCTTATGACTTAACATGTTTGCTGCGTGCATTATAGGGAACTCTAACGTTAGGCAGCTCACGTCGAACTTACCTTTTTTCAGTTCGTTGAACCAAACATTGACTATGGTCTTCGAGTGTTTTCTATGATGAATGAGCCACAACGACAACGTCTGCACACTTTGCTGTGAGTTACTGAGCTCGGATAGTTTCTTTTCTAAAGCCGCCTCAGAGAAAGCTGACATCTTGACGAGAACAGTGGGAGCAACGTTACGAGTCACTGGGAGAGGCAGCTTTCAGGTTTCTCCCAGGTGTGTCGTCTGCAGCACCTTAGCCAGTAACCATATGAATTGTAGCCATTCAAATTAAATGTCAAATGCTGCCATTCTTATTTTTTCTGCTAACTAGCTTTCGACGTCTTGCTAGCTTGGCTTGGAGCAAACCACTGCAGCCTGCAAGAGGCTCGTCCGTAAAATACGTTCGGTACGCCAGCAGCGTAGCGTTGCCTCCTAGTCTTCTTCTTTATTGTAATTTAACGACTGTTGGCAAACAGCGCAAAAGGTGCATTACCGCCACCTTCTGCTCCGGAGTGTGAGCCAGAGTTTAAATACTATCAATTAATTACATGTGTCGAATAAAGTCAAAAAACACTCCGCTACTAGGACTACACCTTCCAGTCAGATGGAACTTACGGATTTAATTACGTAAATCCTCCGGACAGCTATTTGCTAAGAATAATATTTCAAATAAATATCAAATCAAATAATTATAACAAATAAATAAATCATATTAATTTACAATTAGAACCCTAAAATTAATTTAACGCAAACAAAAAAAGCATTGCAGTCTCTTGGAAAGTAAACAATGGTTTATGCAATGTTTATTTATTGCATGAATGATACACACCATACTTGTCACTGAGTGTACACTTTTGTGATTCTTTCTCATGCAAAGGACAATCATTCAGAGTTGTTACCTAGTTTGACATTATCAGAGGATGAAAAACACATCACCTCCAACATTTCCAAAACCCTGTTCATAGCAACCTAGAGTACTCCTGCTCAGAGATGCTTTTTCTGGGTTTGTCCTTGTTTGTAATGCCCCTGGTGGAAGGTCAGAAAACTTAGACACAGACAGAGGCAAATGCAGAATCATGTTTGTTCAGAAGTTGTGTAAATAGGTGAATAGGTGCTGTTGAATTTGGAGACCTGACTCGGAAGGCATCAAAGTAAACAGCTGCAGGAGAAATACACTGATCTTTACTTGTGCAACATGTATGAAAATGCTCTGTAACAAGTAAAACCCATGCTTTCAAAATTCTACTCAAGCAATCGCACAAGTATAACCAATAAAAGGGCAATAAAGTATTGAAGGTAAAGGTGCTAAATTTGCAAAAAGCCCCTTCAGAGAGGTAAACTAGAGCCTCAAGATGATATTAGTTCTTTAAAACTGTACTGCAGCACAGAATGTTAGTAAACATACTGACAGTAAGTGACCTAAATTAAAGGAACCTTACAATGTCACCTTCAACTGAAACCACAACCCACAACTCAGAAACTAAATGTGCATTAGACTGACATCTGAACTCATTATGCACAATAGTCAACATAAATATATAATCAGGAGTGCAGAAAAGTTGGCAGTAGTAACCTCAGCAGTGGTCTGTCAAGTAAAAAATGGCACAACAATTCATTTACCTGTATTACAAAAAGTAAGATTATCTGCTTAAGCACAAACCTTCAGTGAGCCATAACATGTTTAATGAGCTGTAAGGTTTCTTCTTTGGAGTTATTCAGATGGACATGATACCAAAAAAACAAACAAAAACAAAACATAAAATGTTGGTGGTAGTAGGTCTACAGCTGTAACGACAGTGTCAGTGTGACTGGAAACAATTTGAAACTGATTATGTATCTGTTGTTGCTCTGAATCAAAACAAGTTCAGTGAAACAATTACAAATTGCCAGCTGCTATACAAATTTTCATGCTGCCCCACCCCGCTTTTTTAGAATGCATATCCATTTTACTTTATCTATTTATTCCCATTCTGCTTGCTTTGAGTTAATTTTACAGTTGGCAGCACTTGCTTGTTTTTTATGTCACCTGATGATGCAACAGCTACATCCACTCACACCTATGACCCCTACATGGGCATCCAAGGAAACATGTTGACATTTAGGTCCACTCAAGTCTAAAATACAATCTGTTTTTAGCCTGAATATGCAAGAACAGTTAATGTAAAAGAAACATCATATAAATTAATACTGAAGTGTTCAAACTCAGGCAAAACATCACTTCATTAGATTTTTATTCCAAACAAAAATAGATAAAAATACCACAGTGTGGTTAGAACTTATGCTGGATTGTCAAAGAAGGAACACCAGTTCCTTGTCTCAGTGATGTGTGGAAATATAAACAGAATCAGAGGAGACAATGTTAACATAAATGGACTTGCTCTGTATAAACTTCACATCATTAAACCCGAATGACCTGCAGCTCTGAAATTAAAGCCATTGTGTGCTCCCTAACACAGAGGGATGGGAAGGGTGCTGGTCAGGGTTTGTCACAGCTTCAGTGTAGTACTTGCCAGACGTCACCCCATGAGCAGCTTGGGTGGCTTGATGAGCTGCAGGTTGTGTCATGTAGCTCTGTGGAGCTGCACCATAGGGCAGTTCCATGTATGTTCGCCATTGTCTCTGTTCAGTCTGAGGAAACTGTTCTCTTGGCTCTTGTGCAATGTTGCTATGGCGAGCGTGGGAATACTGTACGAGAGGATACATGTTGATCCAGGCAGCATTCGGGTAAGAACTATATTCCCCACACCAACTATGCGGTCCAACACTGCCTGTCGAATGACCAGCATGATTTCGAGCCATGCACTGATTTTGCAGCTGTTGTTGGTAATAATATTGAGCCACATCTGAGCTCATCTCCTGTTTTTCTTCACTTGATTCACTTGACACATTCCCACTCGTGCAAACATTACTCTGTGAAGCTGAACTGTGCCACTGCTCTGTGCAACTCTCCTCAGGTCCGTAAGAGGAGTTATAAGATGACCAGTCCTGAGCATGGGACACAGAGGGCAACTGCCAATCATTTTGTGTCTGTGGGCCGCCATTTTGCCACTCCTTGTAAGACCTCAGACTTGATCCTTCTTGAGAAACCTGCTGTGTGTTATAATTATTTTCCAGACAAATCCTAATATTTTTTGTCCCAGTTTGGAATTCAGGGTGGCTGAAGTATCCTTTGTCACTGAACTGTCCATCCACCTCTTCCACACTTCCATAATGACTGACAGAGCTCCTTTTTGGTCCCATGTATTGACCATTGCCTGAATCCTTGCTACAGAAGTCTTGTTGATGTTGTGAGGTTGGGCTCAGTGGGGTAGATCTTGCACTACCAACCACAGACAATCCAGAGTCCAAGTCACAGCGGTCTGACTGACACTCAGGAGAGGGCTTGCAATGGGAGATGGCTGGAGGTGACACGGGGAGGCTGTCTTTGCTGAACGACGCCCTCTTCAGCAGCAATGCACCTTCGCTAAGAGGCAGGCTTACCTTGAAGACAGTGTTTTTCCCTTTGCCCCTCTTCCTCTTTGCTGTCGTCCCTTTTCCCCACTCTGTCGGCACTGCCGTACACTTCTCTGGAATGTCTTGATTCAAAGTCTGGTGCACACTTGGCCCTTAGAGAAAAAGTGTAAATTAAACCAACAGAGATGGAAAAAGCTACAGGGAATTAAGAAAATATCAAAAACAGTGAAAGAAAAAAATGTTTTGGACCCTTTAAGTGAACATCTGCTTCCAAAGTCACACACCTTTGACAGCTTCTTCGTTCTTGTAGGTGCTCGTTAGTGTCCATCCATCACACAGTTTCCTTAAACCTGTAAGAAAATTTTAAAGAGAGAGAGAGAGAGAGAGAGAGAGAGAGAGAGAGAGAGAGAGAGAAATAATAAAAGGGGGACACAAAGTAAAAATACAAACGTACATAGTTCATTCTACTCAAAATTGAATTGGCTTAAAGAATTAGAAAGGAGTTAAAATAACATGGTTGAATGCACTGCAATAGTGGAACACATTATAATTCAACAATGGATAATAAAACATAAGTTGAACTTGAACCTTTCAAGAATTTCTTTCTTTTTTTTCAAACTCACTCTCTATGCTACCACTCACTGCATCAAGTATTACTCTACCTGTTCCAGAAATAAAACTGCAGTAATGAGAGGGAAGAGAGTTAATCGAGTGTTTCACTTACCTTGACATCCCTTCTCAAGAGCAGAGACTTGGAGCTAAAAGTTGTAAATGGTTTACAGCCAAAGAGAAAACAGTGGATGGGCATGTGATTGTACTTACACCAGTGATAACTTTTGCTGGTCAGTAGAATACAGAGTGATTCTGGTGCGTGTACCACCTGGACACAAGAGATGTTTCAACAATTTGACTCACGCATGAGTACAAGTGAATACAGGAACTTAAGAGTCTTTGCACTGAAAAATGAACTAAGGAGTAAAGTTTGAGTTCTGAAAGATAAACCCTTAAAGGGTTGAAGGTAGAGTGAAGAGTAAAAGGGACATTCCCAAATTTTTGACATGGGGCCTCATTTTCCATTCCTCCAGTCCAATTCTTATTGATAGAGACCATTTTCAGCTCAGTTGATGCAATATGGAGTTTAGATAGCTCATTGTTTCGCCACGGATGCTAATGCTAGTGCATCTCTAAAGAGATGAGTAATGAAAGAATCAATAATTTAAAAAATAATAAGTTCAACTCAGGCCATTTAATGCCCAAATTATGAGTTTCTCTTAAAATTCACTCTCCATTCTATATAAGGTGGTTGTCAAAGTCTCTTCTTTGCTCCATACTGGACAACTTTAGAGTTATTTTAAACCTTGCACATGGCAGGATAATCTGTGCAGAAAGGCTCATTTAATACCTTCATCTCTCCTCTTCCCTCCTGTTGTTCCACCTTCCTGGCCAGTGATAGGAGGCGCTGATAGTTGTCCATAATGTATGCCATCATCACCTCCACTTGCTCTCGGTGAGTTTCCATCTACACACAGAAAACTTTCAGTTAACTCAAAAGTCAAAACTACCATTTTCTCTACAGTCTTTGGAAAGAGAGGATTTGTGTTCTTGTTCATTTCAAATGCTGATCCACAACAAACCGACCAAATAGTTCAGAATATGGCAGGAGCTGGTTAGATGATCAATGGTGTCCTTTATGTTGCATCTGATGCGGCAGCAGTGGCACAAGAAACAAAATGTGTGGCCATCTTCGCTCCTACACTCCAGTACATGGGAAAGACCTGTTGGCAACACATATAGGCAGCGTAATACAATATTTGGCTTTTTGTGAACACTTACTACCTTTCTTGCCAAGAGTTAGATAAGAATATTTTTACCACACACACATCTTTGTAGTAAACATGTAGCTGAAGCCAGGAGCTGGTTATCGGAGCTTACAGCACATAGACTGGAAGCTGAGGGAACATCTTGTATGGTTTTGTGCGAAGATTAAAAAATCCACTTACTAGCACCTCTACATGAAATAAAACCTCTCTATGTAATGTTAGATTCTCACAAATATGCAAGTGTAAAAATGCTGATTCGGTATTCTGTAGGGGTCATGTGCTGTACCAGCTACCCTTTTTATTAGTGCTCACCAATAAGTGGTTTGGTTCCTGTGTAGCCATCAAAAAAGCCGCTGCTCTCCTCAGATAGTGGAGAGAATTCAGGAGACATTGAAGGGGACGTAGACATGTAGTTAGACCAGCGTTCTGACTCAACAAAGGAAGCCACAGCCGAGTTGAGTCCACCATGTGCTGAGCTCTTGAGAGGGTTCTTGCTCTGTTGTTTCTGTGCAAGCAGCACAATCCTATGCGATTGTACGGGATGACACTCGTCTGGATGGTCCTTGTTTTCACCCAGCCCATCTCTGAAGGTATTTATCAGAGTTATTGCTGAGGTGTTTGAGAGAGAAAGAGAGCGATGTACATATAAAAATAGTGTCAGAAAAAATATGAAGTCTCACAGGCAGGAAATGGACTGAAGCGCTGGACATAACTGAGGCTGAGAACAACTTTTCCAAACAACTGAGCAATTACTGACCATCAGTCTCGCTGCGTGTTGTCATCATCTGGTAGACAGCATCTTCAACCTCTAATAACTTAATATGAAGGTGCAAAAGGATATGAGAACCCGTATCCAAGATATTCCACTGTTTGCGACAACAAACAAGGATGTACACAGTTAAAGTGACATACCTGTACATCTCCTGGTCCCTCTTTTCTCTCGATCAGCTTGGCTTTCTCCATCAGTGGCCAAGCCAGCTTTGATAAGTCTGGGTCCTCGTTCCATTCAGACGCTAGGTGGGGGTATTTAGCTTTCTTTGAGCAGAGCAAACCATCTGTTAACAAACTAAGCTCTAAGACAGCAGACAAACTTTCCATCAAGACTACTTTAACAGCACTACTTACAATGTAATTGTATCTGTGGAAACTTCCCATTATGTGGTTCCGAACATCAGCTTTACTGAGTCGACACACACACACCTCACACAGGTACAATGTTTCTCTGTTGCATGTACCTGCCTTCACACATTCTACAATGCTGCCCAAGCCTGAATGAATAAAATGATACATCGTGTCAATGAACACAGGACACACACATTCATACAGCAGTGACGACATATACCCAAAACAGGGAAATGTTGATACGGACCAATGATGGGTTGTAGTCTGTTCTTGTTGTTCAGATAAAGCTTCAGGGAATCGAACAGCTGGCTTTTGCTAGAAACTCCTACAAACAGAAATGCATCAGACAAACATGATTACAGAAGCACAATGCACAAATGGAAGGTAGATGCAGGGAGAAAAACAAACATACAACATACCTTTTCGTGCCTCAAGCGCCTGCATGCTGCAGATGTACAATCACCACCCGCATACAGCTAAAGTGAGAAAGTAAACAAAGAGTGATAAAGAAAACATGTACTTCTGGGTTAACTTTTATCTGTGACGACGAGTAAAATAAAATTATTTCAGCCCAACTTGTCCTTGTATTTGGTATTATTTTGACTAAAGTATATCTCCTTGTATTCAAATTATTCTTCACAGTTTTGTATAACAAGTCATGAGAGGTATGTGAATAAGTCAGACACATTGCCTCCATTTTCCAGACAGAAAAGTTTGCACATAATGCACATTTTCAAGGTCCTTCTTATCATGAATACCAGAAGGCGAGGAGCCAGTACACAAAGTTAAACGCAAGTGAAGGTTGTTGTGACCCCTTGGTGTTACCTAACAACAGTGAAGAAATCATTCCTGATGTTGGCCAAAACTTCAGGTAGAGGCCAGTGATTGACTCTGACCTTCTATCTCAACATTTAACAAAAGCTCTTTTAATAAAGAGTTTACAGTCTTGCAAAAAGTCAAGAAGAAGTCACTGGAGAAGTTCTGAGTTGAATACAATAGAGTTTATTTCCTCAAGACAGCTCAGCAGTCCTGCACAGGCAATAAACCCGAGTCTTTCCCAGGAACAGACTGAAACTGAGCTATTCTGCGTCCTACTTCATACTCTACACAGAGTCCCTCCTTCTGCTATCTTCTTTTGTTTGTTTGTTTGTTAAACAGACACATTTCTGCCCAGAAATAATGGTGCCGCATCAGGATGATCAAATACTTTACTCCACCCCCTCACACCTGCCACATCTTGGCACAAGTTTCTATTACTGTGAAGCTTCATCCAGGTTCATCCTCTGAGCTTTTAATGGTAGAAATCTCTGTGACTTTCTGGCCTGCTGGTCAAAGTCCAGCCTGGTCTAAGATGAACTTCTGACAACAGTATTTCCAGAGAGACCCTAACTACATTAAAAAAATATTAATAATAATAATAATAATACATGTTGCATTTTATCTTTTCTGCAAACTACAACTTACACTGTGTTTGATTATACAAATTTCAAAGTTATGTG
>JAQLOL010000008.1:12977735-12989663 GCA_029783665.1 Naso thynnoides | reverse complement strand
GAATGATCACGTGTCAAGATAGATAAAAAATGCACAACATCCGGTTGGACTTTAAAGTCAAAACATCAACTGGTGAACTAAATGCGAGGTTTTATTCTCAAAAACTTCAAATAATTAAGAATAAAAATATATGGTGATGCCTGTGTGAGACACAAACAATAACAAAAAATAGTAAAGTAACATGTTGAACATTTATTTTGAAGTTATGAGCCTTATTTCCTGTCTCATCCAGCTTAGTCCTAGCTGGCTTGACGCGCATGGGGATTGAATGGGATAGTTTCGGGCACCACGTATTGCTCTTGCGCAGTGCAGTCGCTGAGATGTGTCAACGTGGTAACGTAGGGGTCTCCTCTCAGCTGCAGACACATTCCCCTCTGGATTCATTTAAATCAGAACAATGGACACATCTGGACACGCCTCTGGATTACAGTCAACATTTCACAAATAGCAGAACATCAAAAGTGTATTTGCTCCTCAGTGGTGCCTACATTGGTCTTGTTGTGTTGGGGTTCAAGCATTTGAAGGGGGGAGAGCAGGCAGGAATGTCTACGTGGCAGTGGGAGGGGGAGGGACACTCCACTCTCACCGGGGGTTTAATTAGTGACGGGAAACATGTTAGGCCTGTAACTTAACAAAAATAAGGGAAATAAGTATTTATTCCATAATATACTCGTTCTCAGTCTTAACATTTAAATGTTAAAATGCTTCTGGCCTTCAGCTTCCCCTCAGTATTCATGTTATGTTGTAAAAAGTGCACACTATCATGTTTTACACGGACTATAGATGGACAGAACAACAGCAGTGATTTACTTTTGTGATTTAGAGGGCGGAGCAGCTCCAGCAGCCCCCACCCGCCGGGGCAGCTGCCCCAGCCCTGCGTCCAGGGGAGGGGAAGCTTGGTCCGGATACGTGATGGAACTTGAGGCGGTCCTAAAGCCCCACGCACGCCGTCAGAAGTGAACCATCCCAGCCAGCCCCTTCTAACAACTCAGAAACTTTTTTTTTTTTTAAAAATGGCACCCTCCGTTTCTTCTCGACTCTTCTCCGCGCTTTTGATCGCACTATCCGCCTCTGTTGTGAACTCTCAATATGAAAAATACAGCTTCAGGAGCTTCCCCCGGCACGAGCTGATGCCTCTGGAGTCCGCTTACAGATACGCACTGGACCAGTACAGCTCGGAGAAGTGGAAGGAGACGGTGGAGTATATGGAGGTGTCTCTGCGGCTCTACCGGCTGCTGCGGGACAGCGAGGCCTTCTGCAACCTCAACTGCAGCTCCGTGAGGCTGGAAGACGAGCCGAAGTTTGAGGAGTTCCCAGAGCTGCGGGCGTTTGGTAACGTTATGAAAAGAGCACAGTGCCTGAAGCGCTGCAAACACGGGCTGCCCGCTTTCAGGCAGACCATGCCCAGCCGGGACACCGTAGAGGAGTTTGAGAAGAGGGAGCCGTACAGATACTTGCAGTACGCCTATTTCAAAGTAAGCAAATATGTTAATGATGAGGGGTCAGCAGGAGGGTCAGGGGGCGCGTCAAATTACACACTAAAGTCAAACCTGGAGGATTTTACGCGTTTGATCACCCAATGATGATTATAAGAAAAAGATGATGGCGCTACAGCGGTGACTTGTGCACCCATAGTGTTGTATTTAACATCACTGACAGGGATCTTTCCTGAAATGCGTTCTGACGTCACCTACGTGCCACGGATGCACAGAGGAGGTCTTTTCTGCAAGAGGGGCTTCCTGTGTACTTGTGTTTCCCTGATCTCCCTGGAGTAAAGAAACAAAACACTTATAAAGTCACATGAGGACATTTACCAGTTAATATCTTTTTACAAGAGAATGTTGTGTCAGGTTTAGGATTAGAGGAGACAGAGTAAAAGCCTGGATACTGCAAACGGGTTGAGAAACAACAAATGCAAGTGCCTCTATAGCTGGAGTCCATTTTTATCCAAATACAGAATTTTTTATTGTTATGTCAATAGTCTCAGTGATGCAATATTTCTATCCTAATGGCTTTGTTTGGAATAAAGTGCCAGAAGGCATAAGGGGTCACCGAATGGTTCAGTAAGCATCAAGTTGATATGAATCACAAAATTTGCTTTCCCCAATCAATAGACGTTACCCAGTTGAGCCTCTATGGGAGATTAGAGATTTGTGATCAACATGTTGTACAGCTTTCTCCACCACCACTGTTATCAAAGCACTTCATTTAAAAAACAAAAAAGTAGTTTCTCCAGGACATGTGGACGACATGCTTGTCTCTTTAGTCAACATTTAGTGCTACCCGGTGCAATCATTTGATGTCATGAGTTCGACAACCGTGTGCAGCACCTGTTCTTAATCTTCTACTTCTTACTCTGTTTTTATTGGCAAATTAAAAACCAACTTTAAAGGTGCAAATCAACACCCACACTATCAGAAATTGCTGATCCCGTTAAGTTATTAAAAGTAATATAGCTTAGTATTTTCAGCTCTAATAATGATAAATAGCTTATAATATGAATCTTAAGTTATCTGCTGTTACTTTATTGGCATCAGGAAATATTTCTCATCCTTAATCTTGCATTTCTTCACTGTCTAATGGCACAACATTGTTTAGAATACATACAGTGTAGACCAGTCATGAAGTAGTAGAAATTATTAAGCTGGATCTACCCCGGACCACCTGTTTCTCTTCTTTTTTGGGGCTCCTGTCATGAGAAAGTGTAGGAGTCAGCCTTTCATTAAGGCAAACTAAAGAGTGCATAGCTGCTGATTACAAAAAAGCTAATATTAATGTTCTAAAAATCTTCAAAATAGTCCTTAATTCAAAGTTATTCAGGAATTATTTAATGGCAAATAACCAGTATGAAAGTCACTGGTAACTGTTCTTTGTTTTTTCTGCAACAGTGTAGTCTTTGCATTTCATTTGTAGCTGTTATTTCCTCGATTGATAAGTACAAAAAAACGTCTGTTTACAATGTGTGTGTCTGTTTTTTTTCAGTCAAACAATCTTGCCAAAGCTGTGTCTGCTGCCCACACCTTCCTGCTCAAACACCCCGATGATGAGATGATGCAGAAGAACATGGCCTACTACAAGAGTCTGCCTGGAGCTGATGAACACCTGAAAGACTTGGAGACCAAATCCTATGAGGTATACACACACACACACACACACACACACACACACACACAAAAGTGGCATTTCATGGTGGGTAGCAAACGTGGAAGAGTCACACCCATTACCACACCTTTATGAACATATATACACATACACACATACACCAACACACACACACACACACACAGTCATCCATCCTATTTTTTACCTCCGTGGGTGTGTGATGATGTGGTAGCAGCCTGTGGTGAACCAGCCAGGGTGGCCACATCATGGGAAGATTCATTTTTAGACACCAGTGCTTCCCAAAATGTGAACTTTGGAGGGATGAAGAGGCCCCACCAAAACGGTTTTTGAAATTGTCACAGGTTTCTCCATCCACTCTCTTTTACAATTAAAATTTATACGATTGTATATTATTATTTTAATGTTATCTGATGTTCTGTCAGTTTTCATGATGTAAATAAACTTAAATTTGACACAATAAATCAATATAATTTTAATATGCCATTAAGATGTAATTGATTTTAGAAAGAAAGAGATTTTTAGAGAGTGCAGTTATGTTCAACATCAGCATGAAATGACTGATGTTTTCTTGTGTGTGGGTTATGCAGACACTGTTTGTGCGTGCAGTGCGGGCATATAACGGAGAAAACTTCCGTACCTCGGTGTCAGACATGGAGCTGGCTCTGCGAGACTTCTTCAAAGTCTACGATGAGTGTCTCGCTGCGTCTGAGGGCCCCAGGGACGTCAAGGACTTTAAAGACTTTTACCCCTCCATAGCCGGTCAGTTTGGATGAAACAGAGCCAAGTTCTGACTCTGTTCTTGTGCCTGTTTCTTGTTGTTGCTAAATTTAATCTTTTTATTTCATCATCTAATTCTGAATCACTCCTAAAACCCTACATGAAATCTAGAGCTCTGATTTTGCTCCTCAACAGATCACTACATCGAGGTGCTTGACAGGAAGGTGAAGTGTGAGAGTGACCTGACTCCTGTCGTAGGGGGCTTTGTTGTTGAGAAGTTTGTGGCCACCATGTACCACTATCTGCAGTTTGCCTATTACAAATGTGAGTACCACAAATTATGATAAGATCTTCTGTGTCATAGCCTTGGATTAAGAGTTGTGACTGTTGTGTTTTTAGTGAAAGACCTTAAGAACGCAGTACCATGTGCCGCCAGCTACATGCTCTTTGACTCCAACGATGAAGTGATGAAGAATAATGTGGCCTATTACCAGTTCCACAAAAGCGAGTGGGGACTGACAGACGAGGACTTCCTCCCCAGATCAGTGAGACATTATGACTTCAAATTTTGTGAATTTATACTGAAGCACACAAACACATCCTGTTCCTAGTTTGTATCAGGAAGAAACAAAAAAAGATCATGTGGGAAATTGATGGGAAACGTTCTCTTAAAATGAAATTAAGTAGTTAGCCTGATTGGAAACTTTTCTTTTTTGTTTGATAAGATTGCTTGAAAAACTTTTAATCTTCTTTTCTATTTTTTAAAAACACCTTAAAACAATAATTTGACACTTTGGAAGACACAAATTCTTTCTTGCCAAGAGTTAGATGAGAAGATCGATACCACACTCATGTATGTTTGTTAAGTATGAAGCTACAGCCAGTTCGCTTAGCTTAGCTTAGCATAAGGCTCAGCTCAGGCTCCAATGGATGCTTCAACATCAATGTGATAACAAAACTCCAGGATGTCACTGAGTCAAACTTAGAAATAACCTTCCATGAACAGCATCTTTGTTATAGCATGGATAAAACAAATGAGATATAATATGTAATTTATTGAGCTTCTGAGGAGCTGTTAGGCTTTTTTAGAGAGCATGTTTTGTTATCATTTGACAGAACAAATCTAGCTGTTTCCCAGTTTTTTCATTCCTTATGTTAAGTTGAAACTGGCTGCTTACATAAAGCCCTTTATCCTTACAGTGACGAGTCAAAGATGTAAGTGGTATTAGTCTTCCAATCTACTGCATCTCGTTACAGGGAATTACATGAGCGTATTTCAGGAAATGTAGAAGTCTAACTGTAATTAGTTTGAATTCTAAGTAATAAAGTCTTTTAGTCAGATATCACTTTTATGTCTGCACAGTAAATAAAATGCTTCTCTTTGGCGCCTTGATTTGTTAGCTTAGCAGAGAGACTTAGCAGAGAAACAGTGGGAAGAGCCATCATCAGTATGTCTGAAGGTAACAAAATTCAACTACTAGTACCTGTAAAGCTCACTTATTAACATTCCATATTATATGTATGTTAAATACATGTGATGTACCTAGCTTAAAATAAAAAATGAATACATTTTGTGGTTATAAGTCCACTTGTGACATCTTTGTTGGATAGAAACAGGCAAGCAGTTTCCCTTTGAGTCTTTGTGCTAAGCTAAGCTAACATGCTTGTAGCTTTAAATTTAACGGACAAACAAACATGAGAGGGGAACATATCTTCAAATGTAACCCCCACCAATGAGTTAAATAAGAAAATTTCTCAAAGTATCAGGTTTCCTTGACTAACTACATGTGAAATTAATTTTGCACTGAACCTCTGCCTTCTTTCTCTGTTTTACATCGTTAAATTCTCATAACACACATTATACTTGTGTTTCCGTGTGTGTGATTCAGGAGGCATTGCGGTACTACAATCAAACCACCATGCAGCTACAGATGTTGGAATTCTCCAGACAGCACCTGATGAGCGACGATGAGGTGTGTACCTGTTTACGTGTTTTTGTATGGTTGTACATCACAGGATGGCTGATATAAGGAGTTTATCTTTTGCCAAGTGAAGGGAGCCTTAGTTACAGTCTCTCCCTAAGAATAGACCTGCATGATTCCTGTGAAATCAGTCAGAGTTTGTATGAGGTTGTTTGCAGCTCTCACAGGCTCTGTCCTTGTGTAACTTATGAAAAGAAACCCTGGATATTCACTCTGGTCACATGACAACCTGCAGTACAATGTGGGCTCTTTGTTTATCAGGCTGCAGTAATGACAGATGACCATGAGGAGGCAGCAGAACATTAGCAATTCTTTAGGTTATTAGTGTATGATGCAGCTCAAGGACTGTGGCCATCAGGGCAAGCTAACATAAGCAGGATTACATGCTGTATGTGGTAAATGCCATTCAGTTCTTAACTGTAATCTCTCGAGTAATGTCAGGTATGAGAAACTACAGATCAAACTGAGTGGGAGGATTTATGCCAATTCACTTGGTGCAAAGTGTCACTTCAAACAAAACAGACCTTTCTGAGTTGTTTTTCTTGATTTTTCGTTTGTGTGTATGCAGGGGGAGGTGGTGGAATTTATAGACGAGTTCCTGGACGATGAAAACTACCCCACGTTGGAAAGTCCGCCAAACTGAAAAACAAACAAAAAAAAAGACAAACAGCACCAACACTCCCATGTTTATATTTATTGGGTTTTGTACGAGGCTCTGATTGGTCACTGTGTTCTCACCTACAGATCCACATCCTGAATATTTTTAAATGTCTTATTTTTGTGCTCTGAATATTCAGTTGAGTGGTATGGACACACAGCACGGTGACTAAATGATTTAAAGTCAATGATGGTAACAGATACAAATATTTTTACCTGCTGTTTTATAGGTTTGTTACTCTGCTGTGAACAATGTATGTTGTCTTTCAGAGATGTTAATTTTTACAATGAAGTGAAAATAAAACTTGTCAAACACTTTAAGTTATCAATATAGTGTTGCTTTTGGGAATGTATTTTGTCCCTGTGATGCCAGTAAATCATGAAATTTGCACATTACAATTTCCTAGAGACCATGTTCAGTTCTTTTTTAATGTTCAGATGGCATTTTCTTTCCATCCAACCATCAACAGCTCAGAAGATCGGTTTAATGTCAAATAAAGGAGAAAACATGCCCACAACCGAGGTCATTTTTAGTATTTTTTTAAAAATCTGTTGATGGACCAATACTCAGTTTCAGTCAGCTGATTTTTGAAAAAAGCTCTCATAAAATAAATTCACTGAAGGAGGAAAGCAAGAAGAAATGAGCTAAGGGGGTGAACAAGCATAGCAGGATGTTTGTGAGGGTCCTTCAGACGAAACCCTGGGCTGTGCTGAGCAGAGAGGCATCCAGAGAAAACACTGGGTTGTTTAATAATGTTTGAACATTGAGTCTCTGTGCAGTTTGTCACACGGTGATGTTAAAAACCCACTGGGGAACATTCTCGCTGTATTACGGTGTGTCTCTCTTTGACTCTTATTTCTCTCCTGCCTGTATTCACCTGTCTCTTTTATTAGGTCTCCTTCTCCCTTGTCAATACTTCATCTCTCATCTTTCCTCATGGCCAATAGAAGTGGGTTCAATTAAAGATAAGAGGCTGGATGTGAGGCATCAAGGTCACAGGTCAAAGTCCCATCTTAATATGTGACAAGTCAGTGATTGTGTCCATTTGACTTTGATAAGAGTAAAGAAATCAAGAGTTACAACCACATGTTTGGGAGTTTATTGTGAATTCGATAACACATACACAGAACATCCTGACATCACACACATCAGGCTGTTGAAGGTGAAGAAGAAAGAAATGCAGAGATGTAAATGAGAGCCATTCCTTTAAATCTGTCATTATTTTGCTCAGAACTCAGATAATCTCCATATATAAGCACTTTTAATGACCAGTCATATGCATGGATTATTTGGCAAATTTGCACTTGATAATCTGTATGTGGTCTGTTCATGCTATCCCTCCTACAGTACTTGTCTTTGAAAAACATTTGTCGGTGAAGTGAGAGCAAGTACAGCAGATTTTAAATGGAGAGAATGATGAGCAGAGCCTGTGTAAGACAAGGTTGATGCTGCTGTCAGCTGTGCTTCTTGCTGAAGAAACATAAGACAAATGTTTATCCAAACACCAGTAAGGCTACAGTACTGTATGTACAGCAAGCCAACACAGTTCATATTTACAGAAACACTGACAAAAAGTACCACATTCCCTTTACCCTCTCCACATGAGGACAACCATTTCAGACCTAGAAATATGGAATTAAAAAACAATGGTGAGATATTTTTAAAAAATTGTCAATTACATCAATAAAAATACTTTTCAGAAAGTAGCTGAGAACATTAAATATTTAGTCTGAGGCTTATGAGGAAAAGTTAAATGATCAATCATGTAAAGTTCCTCATCTTCAAGCTGCCTCCCACTTTTGACATTAGTTATAAGTGAAGTACTCTTTTTAAGTTATTGCCAGATCATTTTTGTCTCTATACATCACTAGAATTACAAACTACAAGTTTAAACCTGCTTGTGGTTATTTGAAAAAACTTACATTTGTACTTTTCTATGAGCTTTTTTAATTTAAACGTATGACCTTACTCAAGTATTTGGCACAGTACAAAAACATTGAGTATTAATATCACAATCAAAGAGCTGAAGTACATCGAGAAGTCATTCACCTTCATTTTTAAACAAGGACTAAACAATAATAAAATTTGTAAGGTAATAATAAATTTCTAACCAAGCTCATGTGTACTCAGTTTTTTCATGAGAAGTTTGTATTTTAAAATGTTGAAAAATAAACTGACTACAACAAACAATTACACCTCTCAAAATGTGAAAGTAGCACATCTCCGTTGCTCCAGTCCAGATAAGTCCCCTTAACTTCTCATATTGTGATTTATCAGGACAAACACAGCAGAACACAAGTAAGGAAATATAGTCCAATAATGTACTGAAAAAAAAATCATTACATTTATCATTATAGAGTCAACTGTAACAGTTTATCGTGATACACAAACATTTTTAGGGTATGTGATCTAGCCCCAGTTTTAACCCAAAGTCATTGGTTTACTAGTCTACTTACATTTTACACACTCCAAACCATCAGATTATGTCACTATCACTAATCCTTAAAGTTAAATGTATAACACTGAAGCTTGTGATTTAAGTTTCTGTCTGTTGCCACGGCAGCACCAAAATGTTTGATCTCTAAATACCGTCAGCAAAGACGACACACTGTTTACCGACGAATTACATTGACCTGAGACACAGACACACACACACACACACACACACACATACGCACACACACACACACACAGTCTGCAGTCTGGACAGACACCCGCTCTACATCTCTAACTCACTGACTGTCAAAACTAACAAAGGAAGATCTTCAAATGTTTCAGACGTTGGCCTTCACTTTCCCCCGCATACCGCTCAGCCAACTCCCTCGTCTGGTCAAACCATCGTCATCCTTTTTTTCCGTTCACGCTGGTTTGACAGAATCCTTGTCGTTAATTTGTGGCCAACGGCCCAATTCTCCTGTCATGATCTGAAGTGCTCTAAACTTCAGCGCTCTTGTTGAGAAGTAACAAGTAGAATTCATTTTTTGTCTCATCACAACACTTAGAAAAACAGACAAGATTGATAACAAGAACAGTACAGCCAAATCAACAACAAACAAGCAGACGATAAGTCAACAGAAATGACAGCAAGGTTACAGAGAATCTTTACCACCATGTCCAAAAGCTTTGGAGTTGAAGTCTCAGTTCAAACATATTCGGACAGGGAGACATGCCTTCTTGTAGTTTTTCTGCATGGTCATCTTCTTTACCAGTTCCTGGAGTTGAGTCCAGTCCAGACACAGCCCCTCCACCTGTCCAGCTAGATGTCAGAGCTTTGAAAATAATGGGTGGCTGTAACAAATATGGGTGAAAACCCTGCCATCTTGTTTCACTCAGGTTTCACCTTGTTAAGCATCAGTTCCTATTCAGTATCACTCAGGCAAAGGTATACTCTTCAATTCCATTCAGAGCTACCCTTGCCTCCAAACACTCCTAAATGTCTCTGTCCTTTCGAAGCATCCCTCTTTCCTTCACCCTCACTCATACTTTTTGCTGCATCTCTATCTGTTGGCCCTGTCTGTTCAGACTTTGGCCCTTACCGTTCATCTCATACATTGAACTCTTCTGCTGTTGCCGTCTGTAACACCACACTCCGATGATGACCGCCACGGCAACCGCACACACTAGCACTATTATGGCTGCCACTGTGGGAGCTCGGTTGGATGAGCTCGGAGGAGGGCAGTTCTCTCCTGTACAGATTGTCTCCCCCATATCTCCCTCTATCTCACCCCTCTCTCCGGTCTCACCGGGAAGGTTGTGCACGGTGTGCTCCTCTATCAGGATGTCACCACCGTGCTCCGGTGGAGCTGGGTCGTGATTGAGGAAAGGATGCTCAGTGAGGTCATCGAGCCAGGAGTGGGTGGGAGCTGCCTGTTGTGTGTCGTAGTCCAGGGTGTCAGAGTATGAGGGGGAGTCTGAGGGCTGAGAGCGGTCAGGGGAGGGAGCAGCAGTGGGGCCAAAGCCGGGCCAGCTCTCTTCCTCTCCCCCTTGCTCTACAGCAGGCTCCACGGTGGGAGACTCAGACAGCTCTGGTGAGACGGTGTAAGGGTCAGGTCTACGAATTTCCACATCTTTGGGTCGACCTACCCTGTCTGTTGTGGAGTCCTCATTCTCTGTTTCAGCAGGAACGACAGGGTAGCCATCCAGCCAGGTCTCATCTGTGGTGACTTCTTCTCCTTTCCCCTTCTGAGTGACATTCTGATGGTCATCTCTTGCTATGGAGAAGATGACATGCTGATGGCCGTCATCCATGTCTTCATGGCTTTCGTGATCATCATAGCTGTCATGGTCATCGTGTTCGTGATCGTCATGGTCATCGTGATCAGTGTAATGGTCATTACCATCCTCCTCCTGGTCATAATGTTTCTCGCCATCATCATGGTCATCATGGTCATCATGGTCTGGATGTTCCTTAGAGCCATGAGAATGTTCTCCATCAACGTCACCATGATCTTCTGTAACATCCTCGATGCTTTCATTTTCATCATAAGTATCTTCTCGATCGTCATACTCTTGGCTGCTGTAGCGAACACGCTCATGGTCCTCTTCATGTTCCCCCATGTCATAATGATCATCATGATTGTCATAATTTTTGTGGCGGTCCCTTCTATCAAGGTCGTCATGCTGACGTGGAAAGTAAAGTTTTACACTATCATCAATATCACGTTCATCTTGATGACTTTCACGATCATTTGGATCATCGTAGTGGCTGTCATTATGGGCATCCAGGTCGTCATGGTTGCTGTCATCATGATCACCTTGATCATCTGTGTCTGGGCTATGATCATGGTTATCAATATCAACAGGAAGCTGGTGGTAGTGCCTTTCTTGGCTTTCATGCTCTTTACTCTCCTCTGACTGGGCACCTGAGGCCCTCTGTGTAGTTGGATTGGTGGAGACAGGATGTGCCTCATCCTGGAAGGCCTCAGAGGGGAACCAGAAGAGGTGTTTCTGGGAGAGGAGAGAGACAGTTGCTTCTGTGGCTGCTGCCGCATCAACTTTTCTCTCCTCCTCCAACCTCGGATGGCCTGTGAAGTCCTCAACAGCCCGTTCCTCGTCTTCTCTTTCTTCCTCTACAGCTCCTTCAAACTTTCTACCAATCACCTCTCCTCTCACATCAGGCTCTCCATGCTGGTCTTGATGTTCCTCCTCTACTTTAACACTGAAGCTCATCTCTTGCTGCTCCTGATTTGAATTCCCCATCGGGTACACAGCTCCATGCACCTCCTCGTAGACCTCACCATGAGCCTCCTCTGGTCTTTCACCGTGGCGCTCTGCCTCTCCATAGGAATCCGTGAATTTGTCCTCATAGTCTATGTGACTTTCTGTCTCGTCTGCAGAAACACAACAAGAAAACATTTACTTGGTCAAGTGACAAAACTACATCGGATACAATCATTCCTTACACTACAACTCATAAAAATCAAAATGGCATTTTTAATTACAATATAT
>JAQLOL010000008.1:12945892-12967777 GCA_029783665.1 Naso thynnoides | reverse complement strand
CTGCATTTACACCAGAGGTCACTGTGAATAAAGCCAGGCATCCAAAGAGCGACGACAGAAAAGTTGTGTTCCAACGATCCAGCATCTTCTGCGCTCTCGACTTTATGGACTAAATCTCACTTTTTTGTTGAAAAAAACTTGCCCGAAAACTTCCACACGACTTTGTGTTTGCAGTTTTGCTGGCAGTGGAGACGAAATCCCGCTTCTCCCCTCCTCACGGATGGAGATGGACTGAGCAGGAGAAAGGTGAGCTTGTTGGAAGTTCAGGTGCTATAACGGAAAGAAAAACGGTGCGAGCGGCTCAAGCGCGAGGCGCAGTTTATCTCCCCCCCCAAATAGTCGCCCTCGCGAGCAGATGGAGCACCGGTGTGAAAACTCGCGTGTCAGTGTTAGTAAATACGTCACGACTCAAACTCTTGAGGGTGGGCAAAGGCGGTGAGATAGACCGCCGGACTTCTCTTTTACAGACAAAGAGAGAGAGACGGTGAGGAGGGAGGATGTGACATTTGCTGCTGGAGTGTCCTTGAGCAACAAATTAAACCTCTACAAAGCTCATGACTTGGATAAAAGCCTCGTCTGAATGTTAAAAATGTGAGGAAGTGTGTCTACGTTTTGGATAATAACTACATTGCTATTTTAAGACTATTTAACACCCAGCGGCTAATAAGGGTCCTCAGGTCCAGTACACCCAAATAAAGCTGATCCTTTGAGCATAAAAATCTTAATTAAAGTTCATTGTCCCCTCCATTGGTGAGTGTGTGTGTGTGTGTGAGAGAGAGAGAGAGAGAGAGAGAGTAAGTGTGTGTGGGCGTCCCATTTGGTGAGGGAGATAAAGACAGATGACCAAAGCCCATGGAGAGCTTCTGTGGCTTGCATGCATTGTTTCAGTGAGTCTGCAGGTGAAGATAACCAACCATTCCAGCAACATACAAGATCCACTCCACTAAATCTTAAATGACATTATAGCCTATAAAAATGTTGTACACAGACTATAAAAATTATCACAGTGTGCACATATGCTATTTAAATGTGCTTGTCTACACATGTAAGTATGAACATGCAGGAGGATTGTGTTGCAGTACGAGAGTTTTCTTCCTCAAGGTGAATCTTTTGTATTTTCTCATCTGCAAGCAGCTGAAAATTCACTCTTGTCTGTGTGAACAGTTATTGATGAAGCTGTCTAATTTAATGTCCACTCTGAAGCTTTTGCAAAATCTCCCTCAGAAGATGGAAAAACGTTTTATGACCTTTTTTGATATTTTTTCTCAACTTTTATGCTACTATGATCAAATGTTTTATTTAGTGATCTGAAAAATGTGATTGAGTTTCGTGACACTTGGCAAACACCATCTGTTGAAGAAGATCATGTGATGAAAGCCCCAGTGCCGCCACAAAAGACTTGTAATGAGCTTACCGGCGGTGGCAGAAATAATCAGATTCCAATTAATAGCAAGACCAAAATGTAAAAATACTTCATTTTAAAAAGTACTACTCCAAAAATGTTTCTTAAATAAACATCAGAATTATTAGAAAAAATGTACTTTAAGAAGTCTATAGAAAGTAAAAATACTCCTTGCAGAAAAGTGGTATGGTTATATTTTTATTATATAACCATCATATTATTAGATTGTCATCACTGTTGCAATAATCAAAGTGTCTCCCCTTTATACTTGCCTGCAGTGTCAATTATTTTCTTCATATATGTTTTAATAGATTTATGATTTAGTCTCTAAATGTCGTAAAACAGTCAGAAACATCCATCACAACTACACAACAACAACCTCACACTGAAATTTTATTGGGCAAACCCCAAAATTATTCAGTTAACTAAGAAAAGAAAAAGCAACAAATCCTCACATTCAAGATCATTTTGGTCTTCGCCTCTCTCTCTCACACACACACACACACACACACATTTATACACTGGAAGCAGAGGCTACCATGCAAGGTGCCACCTGCTCATGAAGAGAGATAATAAATAATTCACACACACACACTCAGACACCAATGAAAAGGCAGTCTGTAGCATATTGGTGTTCAGTGCTTAATCCAAGAATACTTCATGCAGACTGGAGGACTCAGGAGTCAAACTACCAACCTTCTGATCAACTACAGACGTCCATTTCCTGATATAAATTTACAAAGTAATTACAGCTGTCTAACTGCGGGAATAAAAAGCACAATATCTGCCTCTGAACTGTAGTTTGTACAGTGGTATAATCATGGATGACAAGGAATTAATCGAGTACAAATACCACAGATTTGTTCTTATGTGCAATATTCAAGTACTTAGTTATTTTCATCTTTCTATGTGTCAGGAAATGGATGTTTTTTTTTAAAAAAAAATTCTTTGTCACTGTTTACTCAAAGAGAAAGAGGAGAGGAGGTAAAGAGCCAGCAGAGGAAGGTGAAAAGAAAAGAACAGCTCTTGCTCTCTGCAGTGTTAAACTGCAGATATTTGGGGTACAGGAGCAATGTGTGTGTGTTTGCAGATGTGTACTCACTCAAACACAAGATTTTAAAAAAGGAAAATAATCAATATGAGATTAAAAACAACAACAACAGTATTCCTTCAGGTGTGACACCCTTTATTGAGGTCCCACACTGACTCATCTCTCTCCAGTTCTTCCTTTCACTTCACACCTTTTCTGTTTTCATAATTCTCTGTGTTCCTTCCGCCCCGGTGGAGTCACTCATGCTGCTGCAGCATGGTAGCTTTAAATCCCCCTCTGATGCTCTTCCATTACAGCCACTCCTCTGTGTTTCCCTGGCACATTTTTCCACCCTGCTCTCATGCACCTCTCATATTTTCACCTCCCGTTCCCGGGGTTTGGGTGAGTTAATGGTGGGCTGGGATCCTGACTCATGCACAGGGGCTATTTCTGGAGGGGTGAGGGTAGCAGAGAAGAGGGGAAGAGGGATGGCGAGGAGGAGAGAGACGGTGATTCACACCTGCACCCTCTCAGAGGGGCTGGTGAGAATTATGTTTGCTGCAGGTGTCCGGATGAGGAGGGGGTGGCTTTGTCAGGGGACAGACGCACATCCAGACTTCACACAGGTGTGTAATCTCACAGGGCATGCGACACACACCCATCAGACAATCTGCTCTGTCGACATAAACTCATGCGCCTGTACACACACACACACACACACACACACACACACACATCAACCACAGGACTGCTCTGACTATGTGAGAGACCGGGGGCTTCCCATGTGAGACATGTCCTGTCAGAGTGAAGTGTGCGGTTGACTCAGAGGAAATCATACTGGTTGTACTGGTGCAGCCAAGGGACAGAGAGGAGGTGTGGATTTGTCTCCATGGCAACAGCCTTCTTAAACCTCTAGGAGGAGCGAGGGTCCAGAAAAACAGGAACAGCTTTGAAAGCCAAGAGTCGAAGCAGCACGCGGGGAAAATGGGTTTTGAGAGTGATGATTAGTGTGTGTGTGTGTGTGTGTGTGTGTGTGTGTGTGTGTGTGTGTGTGTGTGTGTCTGTGTGTGTGTCTGTCCTGTCAAAACCACATATAACCAAAAATCAAGCTAATCAGCTTTGTTTTTAGCTTTGTGACAAAGCATTTTTTAGATAATGCAGCTGGATTGTAGAGGGTTTGTTCACTTTAAAGGAAATAAGGCAACACATCTTTACTGAAAATTAAAATCACCATATTTAGATATTTTCACTGGATAGTGGCAGCAGGTGTGTACATGAATGTGTGTGTCTGAACCACCGAAGACTGCACATAACTGTGCGGTGAGGTAAGGTTAAGGCGGCTGACAGCAATGACATAAACAAAAAACAAAATAGATCAAGAGGAAATCAGATGGATACAAAACATAAGGAGTCAACACATGAAGATTATGACAAAAAAAAGCCTAAATAAGTTTGTATTTCAATGCATTAGATGAAGCACAGAAGGTAGCTTAAATCCATTATCGCTTTATTTATAAACTGATTGTATCACCACCTGCTGATGTCCTGGCTTGACACCAGTGGAGTCACTGTGATCATCAGGACACATTCAACACTGAGCTGCCAGCCGCTGCAGCAGCCAGGATGAGGAGGGCATGGAGCTATTCAAAGAACAGAGACAATTAATCTGACATCTGATGACACATTGTTAATTGCCATGCAAGGCAGTGACGTGGGATGATACGCAGAAGAAAGACTACATTTTAGCGTAGACATCATAAAACGTATGTGCTCATGCCAACACACACATGCACAGTTTCCTCTATCTGAGTCATCTCTGTTTCATATCTATCTTGTAGAATAATGCAGTGTAAAGGATTGAGGAATGATTTATATGACTGTTAATGACTACAACTGTTATCACTGTGTGAGCTGACAACATAAATCAAATCCCGCTGTGCTTACTATAATACAGTTTTAAATGACTGACTGGTTCATTATATATGTATGTTCTTGTATTTCTGATTCACCCCACTAAAAGAAAACTTCAGACTCTTGTGATGTCTGCCATGGAGACACAGAGAAAACACAGTTAGAACAAATAAATCACAAAAACAAATTGGACACTTCTGTTTTCATAATTCTCTCTCAGCGTCATAACAACAAACCTTTCTAAAGATTCCAAGGGATTTTTTTTCCATTGTTGCAGGGTGAAAGGAAAATCCACACAGAAGTCCTCATAATCTTCAGTGGGAGATCAGTGGCTGGCTGGGAGGCAGACCAAAGCTGCCAGGCTGCATACCTTTGCCGATAAGCTCCACCAATCAAACAGTGATGATTTGGTTAGGAGAAAAGTTTGCCAGGATAGTGAAGAGAGTACGGTTTGTATGCAGCAGACAGGCTTTGATAAACTCAAAAAGCAAATGGCCTAACCCTAACCCTAGACATAATTGGTCAGTGATGTTATTAGTTGCACCTGTGGTACCCAAGTTAAAGTGTAACACTAGTGAGGGCAAAACTGCCAATTATTCACTTAACCAAAGAGGAGAAACTATGTAGCCACGGCTGCATGAACATGTTTCTCCACCTTGCAGTACAAAGAGCACCCACACAGGTGTTTTCACTTAGTTTGCCTAATTAGACCTCGACTGTGCGGGTGATTACAACTGAGCTTGACTGACATCTGCCTCGCTTTCCTGTTAGAATTAAGGAGCTTGTTCAGAACAGGACAATTTCTTCTTATAGGCTGTCTTGACAGCAGGCATGTTGACTTGTAGGGAAAGCACAGGTGTTACTAATAATGTCACTGATGCTTCTGTCCCGGTAAACCAGACAGTGTGATGGTGACAGTGAGCCAGAATTAACAATACCGGGACCCTGAAACCGAAGCAGCTAAACGGAAGTCAGCCATCGTGAATGTGATTCTTTTCATCTGAGTTTTTTCTCCTGTGACACAGCAAATTTCACATCATTTCTTCCAGTGGAAAAGGCCAAATACTCAGTGAACCTGTGGCATAGTAGTAGATCTAAGGCCAATTTGGCATGTTTGTAGTCTTTGGAGGATCTGAAAGAACATTTAACGTCTGTTCTACTCTGTCCTATCCTGTTCTCAGTGATTAAAGAACAACTCAGATTACTTAAAAGTAGAGACATTGCACTATAAGAAACACTCAAATACAAAGAAAATTGTATCCTTCAAACTTTTAAAAATGCATCTGTTGGCTAAATGCAACTAAAAATTGTATGCAGAATGGCAACAGAGATTTTAGTTTGTACTAGTTACCTCTTCAGTTTTAAGTAAATGTAGTCAAATTGAAAGTTACTGACAATATCTTTGTATCTCAAAACGTTATTAGTTAATTTTCAACATTGCATGACCAATGTTAAAGACTAAAGTTAGTTTACAACTATAGCCCCTTGTTGCAACAGCAACCTACATAATGGACACAGATTGGGCTGGTTGCATTAGATCGCCCTCTAGCTGTGGATGTTGAGAATGATGAAGTAAAGATGTTTTTATTCAGGATGTGTAACTCACACTCCAGTCTGTCTGCAGCTCTGCTTACAAAACCTATCAAAACAGTGGTGGAACAAGTATTGAAAACATTTACCTTTTTATCTTTCAAGTCAATTTTTGTGTATAAGTTCATTTTTCTTTAAACAAGTTAATTAAATCATGTTTTTTTTTTTTAAATGATCAAGGCATTTGTGTCATAAGCTATCCTGATGTATGGCTGCTATTAAAAAAAAAAACATAAATGTGTTGAGTTGTGTTGGAAAATACCAGATTACTGCGCTATCAGATGATAAATATGACTGTGAAGACTTAGATAACCTGATAAGGGTAAGTTCCTTACTAAATAATTAATATTTTAGAAGCTGATAAAAATAACCTGTGACGTACCTACAGCTTTCAAGTAAATTCTAAAGTGCAAGTTCCTAAAACTTGTACTTAATATTTGAGTATTAACAACAGAATCAATTACATATTCCATAGACTGTGCTTATATTTACTGTGTGTTGAAATATCAGCATTATTTCAGTTTAGTGAAACTAAGTTCTATAGGTCACATTTATTCAAGGATTGTACTTAACTGCAGTAGCAGACTGTAATTGAGGTTGTACTTTACTTAAGTAGCCTACATCCATAATGTGCTATATTCTTCTACTCTACTATAAATATTGTACTTTCTACTTGACAACACATATTAGAAAATTATAGGCCTACTTACTCATATATCTTGCAATTTATATTTTTATTTAAATCATAGGCCTACAATCTTTTTCTAAAACATGCATTGTTTAGCCCCCCCCCCCCAAAACAAGTTGTTTATGTATTTTTCTTTTTAAAAACTCTGCTGTTGTAGTAGGAATATGTATTCCTGTTTCAGTGGAAATACATTTAATTTGAAAATTTCTGGAAATATTTTTGTGTATAATATTTTTGTCATAGTGCTACCGCCCGGACTTTTTGCTCAACAGGACTGTGTAAAAAAAGGTTGTAGGACTCACCTATAGATAGAAATGCCTTAATTTGGCTGCTTTTTACAGATTAAACGTTCAAACACTGTAGGTAGGCTAAGATGATGCATCAGTGATTTTAATCCTACAGGCCCAATATTTAAATTTAATGAAGGAGGCCATTTCACAGTATGTGTAGGCTACTTTTATTTTTGTCGTTTTGAGTATTTTTTTTTGGAAATACCTCCTATAAATGTAGGGTTTTTACATGCAGTGGAGTATTTTTACACTTATAGTACTCTGTTTATATTTTTATCTTAATAAAGGAGTAGATTCTGTACCTCTGTTGTTTAGGGTGTGTGTCTGCAGGTTGAAGCCGTAACGTGACCGTGTCGCTCATCTCTAACGCAGAGAAACTCTTGGCTCGTAGATCTGGCGTTCACAGACACGAGTGTTTCCTCCTTCCTTTAACCAGACCAACAGGTTCGTGTCAGGTCACGTCCCTGTGCTGATATACATGTGACCATCAGAGCGAGTGTGGTCAAACCGAGATACTTTGCCGTTATTTCTCCAAACATCTGCAAGACCCCACAATCAAAACAAATCGACCACGCGTGCTTTTCCCGCAGCAATGACGTCACGTAAACCCTCCCCTTCCCCGCAAGTCAACAGAAAACACTGAGGGAAAACGTCCATGTCAGTCGCCATACGTGTGTTCGTTGCTGGGGGAAACGCCGTGAGATGTGAAAGCGGACGTTAACGTGACGTTTCCCGTGTGTTTTTCGCAAACTTGGAAGATTTAGGTACAAGCTGCCTCGCGCTAGCTGGAGCGATGAAGGGAGAGGCGGAAGTGAAGTCACTTGACAGACCGTCCATGTTATTATTGTTATTTTGGTAGCCCTGTGATGAGACGGGCTGGGGAGCCGTTGGTCTCCGAGACAACGACCGATACCGTTACCGCTGGCCGCCCCGGACCGACGCCACCCTCACCGCCACCACCTCACTGACCCGGAGACAGGAGCCTCGCTGACGGCTGGGTCAGGGGGGAGGAGGGTGTGAGGACCCAGCTCCAGCTCGGCTCCTACACTCCGGCCGACCAAAAATAAAACGGCGACAAAAACAATAACGCCAATCGTCAAACGGCTCCACTGGCGTGTGTGTGCGGTCTGTAGCAGGGACGTGCCGCCGCAGACATGAACGGTATCACCAAGGGCCGGTTCGAGGTATGACAGAGGGAGTGGACCACCAACGGTTAAACTGTTTGTTTCTAGTAGACGTGGGAGTCGTGGGCTTGTATAAGCAAAGTGTGTGTGTGTGTGTGTGTGTGTGCGTGTGTGTGGTCGACCGTGCTCCTAATTTCACATGCAGTCGGGAGCAGAGGCGTTTTGTTGGTCAAGGGTAATCCGAAATCCTGTTATTGTCCTGCCGCACCAGTAGACAGCGACAACATGGAGCTCAAGACTGCGGGACAGGAGGAGGAGGGCTGTGGCTGAGGAGAGTCAATATATCAGGGCCGAGTCTGGCTGCCACTGTCGCCTGAGGTTACAGGCTCTCATGATGGGGGGGTGGGAGAAAGGGGGGCGACTGGGGCTGCAAATGGAGAGCAATGTAAATACAAACAGCGTCGGAGTGTTCAATTAGTCATCGTTGGGCAGGTTACACTGCCAAACCTGTGAGACCTCGATTGCCTGTGAGTGACAGGTGGCTGTTATCGGGTGGCTTTCAGAGCCACTGGCACCCTACTATTTGCTCCTGTGTTCAAGAGTCAGTAATATTATGGAGTGCTACATGAGTGCTGTGACTTGTCATGTTTCCTCCCACTACCTCTCCATATTTCTGAGGTAATTTTTGCAGGAAAAGTGGTGAACACACACCCTTTATATGTTAGAGTTCAATGCACAGGTGCAGTGGTGGAGGAAGAATCCAGATCTTTTACCCCAGTCAAAGTAGCAAACTCAGGGTAGAATTTATTACAAGTGAAAGTACAGATGTGTTAGTGGTAAAATGTGCTAAAATAATGAAAGGCTATTGCAAGCACAATGATTCACGTCTGTCTAATATGCATCATGTTTTAAAACATTATTACCTGCTTTGGATTTAAAGCTGTACTTTCAAAGTATGCAGTAATAGCTACAGCTTTCTTTTAAGACTTATAGTGGAGTAAAATGTACAGAATGTGCTTTTGAAATGTGGTCGAGGCAAAGTACGAAGAGGCATAAATGCAAATAAGTGCACGTACCTCAAAACTGTTGCTTTACCTAAGTATAGTACTAAAGGAAACATGGTTTGTGACTTTAGACAAGCTTTGAAGTGTCACCTAAATCACAGTTCTTCATTCATGCATAATACCTGTGCTATAATAATTTCACAGTTTTGCAGTCTAAGTATTTTCTTCATAAAGTCAGCACCCAACCAGCCGGTCTCCTCAGTCATGAGCATTGTTTATCTGAAAGATCACGCATTGTTGAGATTCTTTGAGGTTTGACTTGATTGTACTTGACTTTCTCCATCAGGTGTTCCGTCGTTGTAAGCCCATCTGTAGTATGTGCAGCGTACGTGGCCGCCTGTGAGTGAATGAGAACAGACGTTGGTGGCGAGGCCCATGTGTGTTGCCATATCAGTGGATTTCTCATCTGAGCTGTAAGCTCCTTAGAAGCAGATGAAAACCGGTGTATGGTGGGAAACAAGCTGCTCTGTGAGAGCCTGAAGAGTAGGACATGGGAGGGTTGACTGATAGCCTGGTGATGCTTCGTAATGAACACCTGGCACAAGTCATTTGTTATTGTTGCATTACAGACCAGAAACCAAAAGTACAGTATGACCCAGACCTTAAGTCCTCACAGCTGCTTTAAAGTGGCAAAGAACCTCTCAACTTGAGCCATGCAGGTTCAAAAGGCAGATTTGCTGATCCACCCTGTTGTACACTGTCTAGGAATAGGAGTATGACTGCAGAGAGGAACTCCCTGCTTGGGAATGCTGCTCTGCTGGCACAGGGAACGAGGGCACCAGATCTCTGTGCTGATGACTTTCATAAAGCATGCCTACCAGAGATGGCTTTCGACCTTGCTGTCATAATGCCATACATGGCAATACTGGCAAAGATTTTGCACCTAATACTGTGCTCATGCCTTTCCACCTGGCAGCTTTGACTATGGGGCTGGTTTGTGAGGCCTGTATGGACACGTCATCTACTTTTGCTCAATGGTTTTGTCCATAAATAATTGTGAAAAACGTCTATTCTATATTTTTTATTTGTTTGTTTGTTTAATTCAAATTTGGCAGGGTATTGTTGTTATTACTGTTAAATTGTTCAAACTAGGGATTTCTGGAGCCAATGCCGATACCAATAATTGGGAATCAGACAGTTTCGATATCTGATATATATCGGCTGATATTGCACATATTTAATATCCACTGAATGTGGTTGTCAATACTTGTTGAACTTAAGTGCACCGAACAGTAAAAACTTCACTTTTTAGTTATTAAATAATGAGCCACAAACTACTTAATTCCCCCGTGTTAAATCAGTAGTCCAAACAATTTTTCCAGGCTTAAATACCATTTTAATATCGGCACATAACAAAGAACCATGTGCCAATATTGATATATCTGCGAAGGCCTATTATCGGCCGATAATATTGGCCAACCGATATATCGGTCGGGCCATATAGTCCAAACAACTAAGTGCTTCATGTTTCCAGCTTCACAGATTTTCTGGTCTTATTCTGTAGTAAATGGAATATCTTTTGGTTTGAGCAAAACAGGGTGTTTGTTGACATGATTTAAACTGTAGGGAATTATGCTCTTCACTTTACAAAGTTTGATGAAGTTTCAAACAGCATCAGTTAATCAGTCAATCAGGAAAACACGCAGCAGATTTATAGATAATGAGAATAAGCTGTAAATGTAGCTTTAAATTATATAAATGAGAGAAGGGAGCAGGAGAGAACAGGTTTGAAACAGATTTTTTTTTTTTTTGCCCCTGAAAGATGACTTAAATGATCACCTTATAATAAAGCTAACTGATTAAAGTTTTCAGCAGTAATCTGAGACTGAATTTCAAGTACTTGCGAAGTCCAGCAGGCCTGGATACTGACTAGGGTTGTCATGGCGCTGGAATTTCAAGAGGAAATTATTTTATACTCAATATCATTCTCCATACTTCATATTGCGGTAATCCAAAAGTAACATAAAGTAATCTAGTTTACTTTACTTAAATGTTGTGGGACTTGAATTGGGTTACTGATTACACTTTTTCAACAGGTAATTAGTAACTGGAATCAGAAACATTTGTTAAGTAATCCTCCAAACACTGGCCAACTCTCACTAAAGATTTGTGTATGAGCTCCTTCAATAACTCTGGTATCAATACTGTTGCAATTGAGTATTGTATCTGAGTATCAATACTTTTGACAACCCTAATATTGACAGACTAGATGTCATTACGTGGTATAGATTATGTTTCCCCCCTCAATGAAAACATGAATTTGCTTTTAGTTTATGTTTTTTTTGCCAAATGCCATCTTGTGCAAAGCCCACCAGATTTCTAGATTGTGTGGAGGAGAGGTCAGAGGTGAGTGGTGTGTTGCAGAGGTGGTTTGGAATTAAGTCTAAATTTAGTACTAAATCCTAAGCCACCTCTGGATTTAGAGACACTGAGTTAATATACTGCAGGCCTCATCTGCTGACAGGTCAAGTTCTTTTCCTCCTCTCAAGTTCTCTTAAGGTCAATTTACTTTTAGTTTATTTAATCAGCGCTGCGCTAAATATATCCAAAACTGAAAGTTACATGATGATGATGAAGGTTTATTCATTGTTGAAGCTTTCCATAGTGGTGGTTGGCCCCATCTCTCATTGGCAGATAGTGAAAATGTGTTATTCACTGCAGAGGTGTGTGAGAATCAGTGATGGAAAAGGCTGCTAATTATTTCCTGGAGCTATTTTTAGATAACCAATAGGTTTAGGTCTGTGTTTCAACCACTTTGTCTCTGTTGTTACCAGAGAATACCTCGATGGTAAAATTTAAACCAGTTTAGTTAATCGTTCTTGACCAACTCTCACTGTTATGTCTTTCCAGTCCCACTTCCTGTTAAAAAGCTGTTTCTTCTTCACCTCCCTCCTTGACTTCCTTGTCTTCTCTCTCCCTGATTTTAATGACATTTGCACGTATTTTTCCTGTGGCCATTGACTGTAGCACCATTTCTTTGTTTGCCTCTGTCTATTTCTTCCTCCTGCTCCCCCTTCCTCCCATCTTGCCTCTCCTTTATTGCTTTTTTATTTCGAGGTTGCATCTGTCATGGAGCCTGCTCGATCCAAGACGTTTTCAGCGTCAACCTTAGCTCCTCCTGTGCCTTTCCTCACTGTCCTTTGTGTTTCCTCATTTCAGTGTTTGAGTTTGCGTGCGACACAGTAGGGAGTCCCCCTCATTAGATACAGCTTCGGAGTCTTTGAGGACACGAGTGTATCACTGGCAGGATGCGTGTCTGCAGAGGCACTGCGAATGTGGGTGTTTGCCGTAATTTAAATTCATGGCTGAATACAGCCCACCTGATCTAGAATGTTCTGCCTCTATTCTTCACACAGAGAGGTCTGATTTGAATCACCTACAAGCGTGTAAGTGTGTGAGATGGTGTGTGTGTGTGTGTGTGTGTGTGTGTCCCACTCAGCAGATGGCCAGACATCCAGCGAGTAGACTAATTGAGATAAGCATGCCAACAAGCTGACCAGGCTAACAGAATTATAAGCTTGTAAGGAGTGGACGTGGAAAACCAAATGCAGCTCTAGCTTGTTTATCAGTTTAGCTTGAGGTAGTAATAGCTTTTTCCTAACTAGTAACTGCACAGAGGTGCAAGGCTCTGTTGTTATTAAAGGGTGGGTTTACTTCTTTTCAAGTCTGGCATTCACCAACACTTACATGCTCATATGTGCACGTGTGCATGCATGTAGTCATTCCTCTGGTCCATACCGACTCCACAAAGATCTGTTTCTGAAGTAGTTTTTGATCTAAGTGAAGAAGGGCAAAAGTCTCTTAGGTTTTATTTCTGTGCCAAAAAAAGTGAAAAAATTCTAATTAAATTTGAGAAAAATCCAATGGTTATCTACCAAAGTAGTCTTTTTTTGCACCATATTTCCTTTTTTTTGTTCCACGGACAGTGTGTCCCCGCTGAGACGCAGTGGAGGGATAGAGACAAAAAAAGAGGGATTTCACTACTGAAGCCTCATTTTACTGTAGCTTCAGCTTCCCCCCATCACTTACACTAAAACTGCTTTAATCATTGAACTTGCTGTTGCCAGTATGCACAGGAGGAACCATTAAAGTGACCAGCAGTACTTCTAATGCACGAGTGGGAATATGAGGATTGTTTTAAGACTTACTTGAAAAAATCTGATTTTGTCCTTTGAACACACTGGAGTTAACGCAGTGGTTCTCAAACTGTGGGGCGGGCCCATCTGGGAGGGCACAGAGACATTGCAGGTGGGATAGAAATGAATGGGGTGAAACAAAGTTGAATGAAGTGGAGTAATTTTATCTATGTAGGAAAATGAACAATCAAGTGTTTGCTGACTGACTTTAATTTCACACAAATTCTGCTTGGATTTAGAAAATTGTCCAGTCATTGTTACTAATTGCTAAAAACTGTGGGATAAGGGGGCGTGAACTTTTTAGACTTCGAAAAGACTGCATGCCAGAAACAGTTTGAGGACCACTGAGTTAACCATTAAAACAATATTGTCCTCGAGCCTGATTTAGATCTCTGTTTTCAGTTATGTTCTCGTTATTCACTAATGCGCTTTCTGTGTTTTGATCTCCATTGCCATTGTAAGAGCTTGTATAGTGTTTCTGTCTCATCACTCTTGACCACCACAAATACACACAACCACACACACAGTCACACACACTCATTGTTGTTGTTTATCTTGTGTCTCGGCAGGTGTTCTCAAACAGCGATGAAGCCCCCATTAACAAGAAGCTCCCCAAAGAGCTGCTTCTTAGGTGAGAGTCATAATACAGAACCTCCCCCATCCACACACACACACACACCCACACACGCACACACGCATACTCAAGCACACACACACATGTGATGCAACACAACATACCCAGGGACAAGGGCTTAGGTCAGGGTTACTCATTAGCTGAAGCAGCCTTGAACAGTGTGTAGGAGTGTGTATGTGTGTGTGTGATTTCAATGTGTTTGTTCTGTTGCTGGTTGTGTGTGTGCTGTGTAAGTGTCTGTGCGAGTGTGTGTGTGTGTGTTTTTTTTCGATGATGTGTGTCGGTCACTAGGCTAAAATGAGGTTTTGTTAACAGTGACTTACAGACCAGCATTTCCTTCCTCACTCACATGACCCATAAAGCTGACATCACACACACACTGTCACATGTTCATCCTCCACACTGATCTATCTGTGTGTGTGTGTGTGTTTGTTTGTTTTAAGTATACCTGCATGTGGCTCTGCATATATATATATATGATGAGGACTGTTAATTTCTGCAGTTGAGAACCAAATGTTTGTTTGTGTGTGTGTGTGTGTGTGTGTGTGAAGAGCTCCTGGCCCTATGCAAACAGTATGTCTGTGTACGTGTGCTATAAATAGCTTGTCTTAGCTGGTGGGGAATTCCGCAGTGCTGTGCTCCTCTTCTGCTCCAGCTGTGCTCCACAGAGACTACCAGTAAACCCATTATCACCAGCATTAGGTTTACTGGTGGAAAGGAGAAACATGTACTCACTTGCACTTGCTATCTACAACACATGACCTTCTGTCACATGTCATGTGGTGGCACTTACACAACATCAGCTGTGAGGAAGACTTGTTGTCATGGTAGTAGATCTGGTTTTTAAACCATGGAAAGTGGGTTGACTGGAGGCATGTTTTTTTTTTGTTGTTGTTGTTTTTTGTGACTGTCCCTCTCTGTGTACCATGGTAGACAAAGAAAAATGTCATGTTGTCCCACGTGAATTTGTATAATTCATATGTGTGGACATTTTGGACACAAGAACTCAGATTTCGCATTCAGGAAATTGGTTCACTCCATTTTTTTAGTCAGACATTTTTAAGGAGTTTAAAATTAATCAGAGGCCCCCAGCCTGGGGATTGTGAGCCGTACAAGGGGTTGCAAGATGCCACTAAAGAGTCGTGTGATACTACTCAACTCAAAAGTGGTTTCTGTAATATTAACTGTTGTAATCACGTGTACTGGACACTTCCCTCGTAAGGCTTGTTCTAAAGAAACAGGGCTACAACTAACAACCTGCCTGCTGCGTGTGTTTTAGGCTGCATGCCATTTAACTTATGCTTGTTGTCACATGTTATGCTTGTTGTGGTTGTATGTAACTACTGTAGTGGGTGTGTTTGGAAAAATTTGGATGTGTGCTGCTGATTCTTTGACTTTTAACATTGGTACTAGTCCCTACCATCTTTTCTCAGGTAATAAGAATTTGTTCTTAATGACTTTACTGGTTTGAATAAAGGTCAAATAAAATAAATAGAAATCACTGAGTCATTGATTAATCTGCCTTTTTTATCCGTGAAACAGTAACAGTAATGAATGAAAATGATAAATTCACTTTGATTATGTCAATGAACTATCAGTTCTTTACCTAAAGATATTCAGATATGACAAAGAACAGCATAAAATCCTCACATCTGAAATTGGGAAATCAGTAAATGTTTGGTGCCTTTTCTTGGAACACAATGTGTATCAACCTATTGATTAATCAGCTAATTGTTGCAAGTCTTGAATGAAAATATCCAAGATAATCAGTGCAAAAAAACTCACTCTTTGTGTAAAGTACTTAAGACAACCTGTACAGAGGAGTTGCAAGCAGACACTGCTGTGTTACCATCCAAAAAAGGTTTGGAACAACTGGAGTAGATATGACATGTTGCCATAGAAATATTTGTTTATTAATCTGTTATTTTGATTAATTCCTGTTCTCATCAGCATTAGTTCATGTTTAATGTATCACCCTGAGAGAGCATATGTCTGCCTTTCAGGTGGTGCATTGTAAACAGCTGTTATCTAGGCCAGTGCAGCATGGATAAACTGTGAAAAATGTGGCATGATAAAAACGAGCCTCGTATAACAGATGAGGAGAGTTTCGGCGGTTCAGGGTCTTCTTACCCAGAAACACTGACTTAGCACCCTCCCTACCACCATCCAAATACATGTCTAACCGGAGTTACCATGGCAACCAGTCGTGGACTCACGTTGAAGGCCTGACTGTCTCTTATCTAGCCATGCTTGAAGGGCCAGGTGTACATTTTGTCAACAAACAGGACGATGCTCCGTTAAAATCCCATTATGTACCATATCAGGAAATAACAGGCATTCCCAGGGAGGATTTGACGGCCCAATAAAAGGCTGCTAACGTACTCTCTGTTCTGTCTCTATTCAGTGAAAAACATAGTCATGATGTTGTGTGTCTGAACTTGGCTCTATTATATCACCTCGCTGTTCCAAAAAAGTCCGCGTCAGTGATACAACTATAGTCTGTCATCATCCAAAGCATGAGGGCTGCTCTCAGTATGCTTTTATTGTCAAGTACGAACACCAGTGATAAGCAGATAAATAACTCACTAAATTAGATTGACTGATTGCTTCCCTGTTAGTTTAATTTACAAGAGTTCTGTTGTGGTTGGTAAAGGCCTCTCCCGCACACATAATGAAGCACCACACTGTGTTTGGTCAAAACCAACAGTGAGTCATTGATCAGCATCGCAGCCATTAACCAGTTATTAGAAAGAGAGATCGATGAGTGCCTGCTTATTCGGTCAACCTCTCTGGAGGCCTGCATGCACTCCAAGGACTGCACGTGTGTGTGTGGGTCCATGCATTTGAGTTTGAGTGCATGTGTGTGGATGTCTTTGCATCGCTTTGTTGATTGTATGCATGTAGTCTGCGATACAGGGCTCCCATATACGTTGTACAGACATGTCCCAACATGCCCTGGCCCAGCACATCAAAACACACAGCCTTTGTCTGCGCCTATATGGAGAAAACAATGGGCAGCTCCTGTTTCCTAGGGTTAAAAGGACATTCAGACCCCAGCTGCACTCAAAGCTTTGGCACCATGACAACTCTTTGAATACCTCAAACTTTCTATAGATCCCCCCTTTAAGGCACTTCCATGAGCAGTTACAGTCCATAAAACCAGACGGGGTGTACATATTTGGTTTCATATACGTCTTCCCGTATGTGTGTGCAATATGTTTGTCCGTCTGTCCCATGCTGTCTGTGGCCTTGCCTGTCTGAGTGCCAGAGATTACTCATTGGCAGATTAATGGATTGAGCTGACCCAGTAGCCTGCTGCATGCAGCCCTTTGTGGCTGAGCGGCCCACAACTCAAACACTGGCTGTCTGTGGGGCTACCGACCAAACACAGGGGATTGTTCTGTTTTCTACGCACGCTCACACACAAAAACATTTTAAATCACATAGAAGGGAAGAAGGAATCAAACGGAAAGTCAAGTCAGAAATGGCTCTTTACCTGAACCAAACTCACTCTGTCTTTTTGTCTCTCTTTCTAGAATATTCTCCTATCTAGATGTGGTCACACTATGTAGGTGTGCCCAAGTATCCAAGGTAAGCACAGGCCTCTCTACACCCCCAAACCATCCACTGTGGACTAACACTCATTGTTTGAAGAGAATGGGTTGATGTAATTCTAAACTTTGGTATGGTTAAATTCCAACCAGTGAACCAGTAATAAATTCTCTGGAAATGTCTCTAAAGCAGTGCCACCTGCTGGTTATGCTAAAGTGGACTACTCTGCAGCTGAAGGCCGTTTATGAATGAGCTCTCTGTGGATAATAAGAGCTTTACATGTGAACTCTGCTGACTGCTTCTCTTACAACAGATCCAATTCATTTCTGAAAGTAAAATTTGCCTCTCTCTCCCTGTGACAAAAAGAAAATACATTAGAATAAGCTTTGTCTATTATATATTTGGTCATTTTTAATTTTAAAGTAGTTTAATGCTAAATGTAATTTCCAAACTTTATGGTTATCTTCATTAATTGGTACTTTTATTTTTTGCTATAAAGTATCATACAACAACAAAAATCACGGTAAGTTCCGAGAGCATTGTCAAGTGTCCACAATTAAAATTTATATAACACAGAGAAAAGAAGCAAATTATCATATTAGAGAGTCCTAAAGAAGTGAAAACAGCAGCTAGTGCACCTGGTACACCGGCTTAGTTTATACACACACACAGAGCCAAACCCACAGAGTGCTGCACAGTAGAGGTTGGCCCACCATTTTCATCCGTTTCTCCTGCATATTATGATAACAAAGCCCCCATTCACCTTCCCCCTACCTCTGTCTGACCCACATGTCTGTCTCTGTCCACAACCTGTCTGTCACCCTCTCAGGCATGGAACGTCCTGGCCTTAGATGGCAGCAACTGGCAGAAGATTGACTTGTTCAACTTCCAGACAGACATAGAGGTGAGGGGGCTGCATATATGAGCGAGAAGAAAAGAGAGGAGTTGAGGTGTAGAGTGGACAGTATTTGCGTGTGCATGTGCGTGTGCGTGCCTGTATTTGCTGCACGTGTGTGCTTGTTGAGTAGCATTATCCAGCCCAAGGCTTAGTGCTGGGTCAGTAGGCTTTGGTGCCGAATGTGACGTCACAGCTGATCCTCCGTCCTTTGGCTCTGTCCATCTCTCTCTCTGTCTCTCTCTGTCCCTGTCTCTCTCAGGGTCGGGTGGTGGAGAACATTTCGAAGCGGTGTGGAGGCTTCCTGAGGCAGCTGAGCCTCAGGGGCTGCCTGAGCGTGGGAGATGCCTCCATGAAGTGAGAATCCCATTGTGTCTGTTGCGTACACTGACACAATAAGTCTGGCTCTTGCTTTGACTTTTATCAAAAGTCTTGTTGGTTTAATTACTTGCTACGCTTACTGTGTTCATGTGCAATTATATTTTAAGTTAAAGCAGCTTGTGCCTCCTCAGTCCCAGGGGAGTCTGTGCTCCTCTGTTTTGATCCATTAAATCTCCCGACACTGTGTCCTCACATACAAACAAAAACAAAACTTTTTTTTACATTAAACTGTTGTATCTTTTGATCTGTTTTTTCATGGTTTCTGTTGAAGATTGTTTATCCCCTATAAGCAACAGATTGAAAGAAGTACAAGCTGTTCTTTAGAGAGTAAAAAAAAATAGAAACTTATTGTAGTTGTACAACACCCTCCCAAGGGTCTGTAGATGACTCTGTTAATTGGATCCTTAGCAGCTCCCAGCATCTGACTTCTTATTTATTCAGTGAAGTGACTCTTGAGTAATTCCTCCTCTCCCTCTCCACCGTTCAACTGTTTCCCAGAACATTTGCTCAGAACTGCAGGAACATCGAAGTGCTAAACCTGAACGGCTGCACCAAGATCACAGACAGCACCTGTCTCAGCCTCAGCAAGTTTTGCTCCAAACTCAAACAGCTTGATCTCACCTCCTGTGTGTCCATCAGCAACCACTCCCTCAAGGCCCTCAGGTAGCACCCACACACATGATATTTTCCCGTCAACTTGATCCCACACCCATCTAATTAAACCCCATTGAATCCTTTAATTACCTCCAAAGCCCTTACAGACACTCAACATCGTGCACACCGGTTTTCAACTGAGGAAATGACAAATTAACACATGTACAACATCATGTAAGACACATCTCCATGTGTCTCGTGTGTTTTGTCTCTATCTTCACTTTGCAATGTGTGTGCATGCTCAGTGATGGCTGCAGAATGCTGGAGTTGTTGAACCTGTCATGGTGCGACCAGATCACGCGCGATGGCATTGAGGCTCTGGCTAGAGGCTGCAATGGTTTACGAGCACTTTTCCTCAGAGGCTGCACACAGGTACAGTAATGACTGAGAGCACACACACACACACACACACACACACACCCTATTGTCTCTCTGTCCTTGTGAGCACCCTCAAAAACATAAAGTATTTCCTAGCACCTAACCTCAATCTTAATCTTATTCTAACTTAACCCTAAATCCAAGTCCGTTACAGTTAGGAGGATCTACCTAAATGTCCTCAAAAAGCAGAAATGTCCCCGCAATGCTGGTTTAAGCTAAAAGTATTCAGCATAAATATAGCAATACAAGTACACACATCCACCAGGGCGACAGTTAACTCTGCTTTCAGTGTAAAAAGTTAAGTTTTACTTTATGAGAATTTTAAAGTAGCCTTCCCGGTATTCTTTTTATTCCATGTTGAAATACATTTCTAATTATATACTTCTGTAGCTCAAATATCATAAAAGATTCAAGTAAATAGTAAGATATTGTTATTAAGGCTTTTTGCACATTTTCACCATAAAATAGTAAGATTTCTTTAAAGAGGTAGATTGGTGAGCTTATATCTTGGTAGCTTATATCTTTTCATGCATTGGGATTTTGTTGTGCAACCTGCTGCCAGAGGACTCTGTTCAATGTAGTTTACTGTAAACACGGTCCTCTAGTGGTGAAGAAAGCTAATAACTATTGAAAAACAGAAATAATATAGCCTCCAAGCCAACTTTCTTTCCCACCACTGAAAAATGACTTACTAATTAGAACTGTGCCCTTTTCCCTACTTGTTTTCCCAGTGCCATGCATTTTCCATCCCGTGAAGTTTGTATTTTTTTTCTTTGTATTTTAATTTCATTGGTTGGTTTTCTTGTTGATGTAGAGGTTTGTGTCAGGCTGGCATTTTCTGTTCCTGCTGCCTCTGTAGAGACAAAATTTTCTTGAGGCTGTGTGCTCAGTTGTTATTATTATCATTGTGTTTTTAACCAAAGTGTAGTCTATTTATCTTGCCTGAAAAAATAGCAAGAAACCCCCATGAATAATATTTTGGGGCTCGGAGAGGCCAGTAGTCACATTTTAATTAGTTTAACTAATTGGAAAAACAGGGTAAAAGTGAGCAAGAGTCTTTCAGTCATAAGCTAAAGTTGATTGTCCACAGATATATCAAAACACATATGCAAAGGCACATGTGTATATTGATCTAGGTATGTGATTAACAATATGGTGCTTTTTTTTTTGTTTTAACCCAGTTGGACGATGGGGCATTGAAACACCTTCAGAAACACTGCCCCGAACTCACCACCATCAACATGCAGTCTTGCACAGTAAGACAAACGTTTGGTTGTGGGATGCGGGAATGGAGACCGTAATTCATGTGGGCCACGTCTGGGCGCCTCTGTGTTTGTGTAATTTGTCTTGTGTGTCTGTTGCCTTCAGCAAATAACAGATGAAGGCCTGGTCAGTCTGTGCCGAGGATGCCACAAGCTGCAGATCCTTTGTGTGTCTGGCTGCAGTAACATCACTGATGCCTCCCTCACTGCAATGGGACTCAACTGTCCCCGACTCAAGTGAGGAAAACACAGATATACAAGGACACAGACAGCTTGCTTTATTGTATACAATTTCTCCCTCTTTAGCAGTCACTGCTATGGCTATTTTTAAGTAATTCTAGCTACCTGAAAATGCCAAAATCCACTGAAAGTTTCTTTTTTGTCAGTGTTGTCCTTCCGCACACATTAGGGCAAACAAAAGTCTAAAATTTGAAGAATGAAACACTGAATAGACAAGGTTACAATCAAAACAAGGGATGTCAGATCTGACACATGATCTCAGACACAGTTAAGAATCTGTGACACTGCAGTGAAGTACACTAGATCCATCCTGTATCCAGTTGGTGACTATTGATTTTGATCAACCTCACTAACTCACTAAACTGAACTATGACCTTAAAGTGGCCTTTACAAGTTTCATGCGTGTATCTGTGTGTTCTCAGGATCCTCGAGGCTGCGCGATGCTCCCATGTTACAGATGCTGGGTTCACCGTGCTGGCCAGGGTGAGTTTCCCTTTTTCTCCTGATTGTGTTTTTTTTCTTCCACTTTGAACCTTCTGTTGAGTCAACCATCCACCTCATCTCACTAGCTTGGATTTTGATGTAATGGTTTCCATTTTCTTTACAGAACTGTCATGAGCTTGAAAAAATGGACTTAGAAGAATGTATTCTGGT
>JAQLOL010000008.1:12932835-12943310 GCA_029783665.1 Naso thynnoides | reverse complement strand
GGGGGGATGTTGCTGTTTGACAAAAAACAAAAAAAGGACCTATGATTCAGACCCTCAGCATTTAAAAGCTTATGTTGACTCTGTATGCTACTGGGATGAGTGGCTTCTCCTGTGCACTTAGTGGTTATGTTGGCTCCTAGGACCTTATCCAATCCTGTCAGTAGCCCTGTGCACCAGCTCCTATTTGACCACTTAAGCATTTGTTTACATCCTCGATTTGGTTAAGGCCACAGAAAAACTTGTTTACACCAGTAGGTTTCCAGTCTCCCTACTATTCAGAGTGAGTTTAGTAACACTGATAAAACTGTGGCATAACTGCTGTTTTTTGACTGGACAATGGGTCCGCTATTTAAATTTAATGCTGTGTGTATATGGATATCAATCAGGGCTAATGCTGGTGCAACTTTGCTTCAAAATGAAATGGAAATTTGCTGAAGGCTGAGATAATAAGTATGAGAATGTGAGCAAAGGCACCTCAATGTTTTGACAATCACATGAATTTATGTATTTGAAAATTAATTTAGTGTAGTTTTGTGTAATTGGAATTTACTGATGATAGAGGAAAAATGAACTGTCTGTATTTAAAAAAAACTCCACTTAATGCCCCAAGCATTACATAAGGAAATATTTAGAACTAGAAGTAAGTCTGATTCGACCTGATAATCTAATGTATTTAATCAGCAACAAGTTCCCACTCATCCAAACTTAGTGGCAACAGGAATGGCAAATGTAGTGACTGGAAAGCCCCAAAACCAAGTTTATTTCCCCTAGACACTCCATCAGACCAACAAAAAATTTCCATGCCGAGTAATGCCTGTATTGGAAATGAATCCACACAACTAAATGCACTGAAACTATAACAGAGGCAGCTCAGAATACTGAGCTCAACAAGAAACTGGCAAGTGCTGTGTAGTGCAAAATGCTTTAAGACTGGGGAGATTGGCAGGACGATGGATGGGACTGAAACAAGGAGAGTAGACGTTAAGAAAGCCGTGGACTCGGATACATAGCTGACTGACTGGCTGTGATACTAATTGCCCTCTCTTTGACAGCTGTTTTAACAGTTTTATGTTTAAGAAAATAAATAAACAAATGAAAAAATAAACAAATGAATAAATAAAAGTGACTAATAGTAAATGTGCTTTGTGTCCCCGGTGTGAGAATTTGTCTTACCTGAAGAGCACATTTCGGTAAACTGCGGCAAACTGAATACAGGCCACACCGCAGTCAAACCGCTAGATGTCGCCCAAGAGCCGTGTAAACAGCAGACACACCCACATAAACCATAAACTGTTTAATTCATTATTTTGTCACAGATTTTTTTTTCCAAACACAACTAATGAGAAAAATCTAATTATATCCATTATTGGTGAATTTGTCTCCATGTTAAAGCACGAAACAGTCGATAATTTAATATTTTACATCAGGCATTTTTCTGGCTACCTGTGCAGTGGCCGAGGACCCATCGGCCTGATCGTTGATACGCATCGTTAATCGGTTGCGCCTCTTGGTAGACTGAACTGCAGTCCCCGACAGCGCGCGAGCTTTCTTCTGCTCTTAAAGGGCTTAGCTGTAGCGGTGATTATTCCTGGATTAAAGAGAAAGCGGTCAGCGCGGCTCTGGAGCTGAGCTTTTATTGCGGAAGTTTTGTGCAACTTTACCGCTGAAGGAGTCGACAGCTGAAAAATCAGCAGACTTTCAGCCTGTGGACATGGAATAGAGCAGCGGAGAAGGAGTCAGGCGTTAGGCCTGCAGTAAAGTAATGTTAGCTAGCTGAGCTAACCGTTAAGTCTAGCTGATGAGAAGGAGTCAATCCTTGTTTGGGTCGCTGTGCTAACTAGCTAGGCTATGCTAACTAGCTAGGCTAGGTGCTATTTTTGTTAGCATAACAGAAGCCCAGCCAGCGTTGCTAGCTTGTTCTGATGCGGATAAATTGAAGGAACCTGCTGGTGTCCATTCATGTAACACGTTTCTTGAACTTTATTCAAGTTTTAAGATAACATTACCCTTCTTGGCAAACCCTTTTTTAGAAAGGAGCGAGCGAGCTAACGTTACGTTTTTGTCATACAAAATTGAGCTCATGATTTGGGTAGATGTGTGACTCCTGAGTCAAAATAATCAGCTTTTTTTAAGAAAAACATCGCATGTTGATGATCGAGCATCAGTTAGACACAGTTAAGACAGCACAGTCTCACTTCCCCTCCACTGGACTAACGTTACACTTCAATTCTTTTTTGGAGAGCGTCGCACCGATTACTGTCTTCTGTCTTCGGCCGGCTTCAGTAGCTGGCCATAAGGCACAGAGTGCCCAATGGAGGAACATGACAACATGGACTATTTTTACCAGCAGGTATTACAGAAAGACGTTACCCGCCGGTTGCAGGTCGGTCAGGATCTCATTGACTACTTGAATGATCCGCACCGCTCCCCGGACGTGGAGCAGGACAAACCCCGGCTGGATAAGACAGTGGATGAGCTAACGGGATGGGTGAACTCGAGCAATTTCAAGGTGAGGGGTCTTGACTAGTCATCGTACGAGATCGTCGCAGTGTCACTGCAACACTCACTCCTTCTGCCGTTTCATGAATTATTTTCTAACCAGATTACCCAGTGAGCTGGAGGAGAGAGAGGGGTAATGGAAATTTTATGTTACTTGCCAAGTCGTTTCATGTGATTTTAAAGATAAAAGATTTTTACACGAGCCGTCAGCAGCTTTATGATATGAAGAGAACTGTCAAATCTGTTTTGAAACAGAGGTAATTTAGCAGACAACCTATTGGTTACTAGAGTACGATAAAAAAAACTGATCTGTACTTTTATACAGCCATATTCTCACAAACCAAACAATTGAAGGCTGTTAATTGTTCTTGAGAAACCATGAATCCCTTGCTGGATCTCAGGTGGCAGACATTTTTAAATGTCATCCCACTCACAGAGCACGACATTTGCTGGGCATTCCTGTGGTTTATTCAAGTTTATATTGTTTTGGCTGAGACTGTGCGTCTGTGTTGAGAAGACTAGACTCATTGTCAGCACTGTATATTTCTGAAGCACTGGGATGTGATGGGGGAGGGGTTACAAGATTCATTGTTTTGACATATAATGTGCTTTCTCACCATCTATCCCTCTCTCTTGTTTTCTCTCCATCTCTCACACCCTCACAGACACACATACGCTTTTATCCGCTCCCCTCTTGTCACAGCATTTCTCCTCAGTCTTTTCCCTGCTTCATGCTGTGTGCTAGTGTGTGGCCTTGTCTGCACTCACTGCCATATCTTAGAAATGCAGGAATGTGATGTTTCTGTGAGGTATCACACAGATTCAGACAGGAACTGAAACAGCCTGGAATAATCTTTTTCTGGGTCAAGCTGAAATTTAACCTTTTAAATTTTTTTTTATTTTTACTGACTTACTGATATGCAGAAGTCAGCAACAGTGTTTGAGCACGGAAATTGTACTGTTCCCTCTTTCTAGTGGTGGTAAATGTTCCTTTGACCCGGTTGGCATTTTGTTTTCATAATCTTATTGCGAACTAAGACAGTGATGTGCAAATATAGCTATTTTCAGAAATGTCAAACATAAATCAAACTTCTGATGTCGAACTTTTGCTTTAATTTTATTGACAAGTGAAGAGCAAGATTATTAGAAATTAGGATCATGAAGTGCAGATAGTGGGCGAAAACAACTAATGTGGATTTTTGAATTTACCTCTTCTAATTTCTGAGTAATTACAGTTTCTTCTCAATCCCATGATATTACAGTTTTGCAACTAACCACCAAGGTGTCAGTAGTGCATTTAAAATGATTATGGATGAGGGTCAAAAGAAAGAAAAGTCTGCATAACAGTTTGCTGCTCCGAAAACACTTTAACTGTGCAAAGGTGGACGCTTCGAGCCACAATTTGGTCTTCCTCAAGTGTGTTACTTATCTTGTCCTGCACGGGCAACAGATATGGCTGTGCGCAGCATCCCTTTTTGAACCTGTAGAGCTAAAGCCGAAGTAGATTTGGTGTCAGGCATTTGTTTGAACTGATGATGGATCGAGAAACTGTAAAGTAACGTAGTAGTAAATGTAGTTTTGCAGCTTGGTGCTGATTAAAGATTAAGTCATTTGCTGCAATTCATGTCAGAATCATGTTGATGAGGGCTTCTCTTTCAGTTCAAAAACCCAACATGTTTCATGTGTAAAAGTGAACCATCGCCACCTCCAAAACTGCCTGGTAATTTCAGCTCATGCTGTAACAGGCTAACATGTCCCTCTGTTCAGATTTCTTCTCTTCTGTGAATGACACACACAATAACTTAAGCTCAGATCAGTGTCCGGCATTGATGAGCCAATAAGTTGTGTGACACCCAGAGGGCTTCACATTGCAGGGTTTTAGTGATGCTGATTGGCTTCCTGTCAGGCAAAAGGATGGAGAATTAGCTGTAAGCAAGATGCTGAGTCAGCATAGAGAGAAGGAAGAATGGAGGGATGATGGAGGAGCCAGAGAGGAAGAAGTGAGGAGGGAGAACTGGAGTGATAAATGGAGTATGGGTAGGTGGGTGGAAAATACAAGTCATGACTCATAAATACATCACTTGTTCAGATAAAGCAACCGTCGCACCCAACTTCCTTCTTTAGGAAGGGAATGGATACTGCAGTTCTCTGCTGTTTGGCACTTCATGTCTCTACCTTACATACATCCTTGTCTTGGTCTTGACAACATTCAGTTTCCTCCTCTTTTGTTTTTCAGTAGGTAGAACTGCAAATTCACCTCGTACGTCTCGCTCATAACAATGTTACAGAGGCCTCAGCGCTTGTGTGAGACATACAAACAGAGGGCGTTAACGTTGCATATTACATTTATTGGCAAAAGAGCCAGATGACTTAACTTTGACTGGATTGGTCGAGGGTTGATTCTGCTACCAGACTGCCCAGACCAGACACACTGATCTTTTTGACTTGTGGAAATTAAGATGCAGTGGAAAATAGGCTTAAATATGTTGGCATGAGATGACACATCTTTATATAACACATAAAATCAGAGCACATAGTCAATTTAATGTATCTGCTGCAGCCTTACAGTTACCTATTTTCTTTGAACAATCAAACTATTTTTGTTGCAATCTGCTTTTTCTGCACAATCAACTCTTCCTGCAGGTGCTTTAAAGTAAAAACCTTCCACTGATTGCAGCTGTTTGACATTTTTGGGTGCTTTGGGACGGGGGTTTAGTGCAGTTTTGGTCTAATTGCAAAGCTCAAAAACAGAAATTGAACATATTCTGCATCCTTTGCTTTCTGTTGTCAACATCCTCAGTAATATTAGGCATGCTCTAACGACTGGGACACGCTTCCTACGTCTGCTTCAGCAGGGCATTTGAAAGTGGGCTTGCCATTTCATTAACTAAGGCCAGTAAAATCATTTCTGCACTGTAAACTTACCAACCTCGTTTCTGGGTTTTTAACATTGTCCTGTAGTATAAAGTTGAGTCGTACTGCTCCGTTTCCACACACGATAAAGTGGGGACGTCAGGAGGAACAGGGTCTTGCCATTTAATTAACTGCTGCTGATATAATGATTATTGCTGCACTGTATCAGTTGTGGAAGTCCAAGACACACTGAAAAACTTCACAATGTTGTGTCTGTTTTCATAACATCATCTGGAGGTGCATTAAGTTGTGTTGCACAGCTCCGCTAAAACATGTGAAAGCCATCGGCTACTGACGACGCATCACGCTCTTAAAGGGGTGTCCCATTTAGTAGGGGTAGATTTCACCCACTACCCCTTGTAACTTTCCAAGGAAACTAAAAGATAGGGCAATAGTAATTTAAAAAAAAAAACAACAATAACCCTCCAAACCCTGAATTGAAATCCGAATGCCTACGTGATAAACGAATTCCAAACCGTTCGAACATTCGGGGCCAAACCTTCTGTCGACAGGTTACATCTCTGTCTATAGTAGCAGAGAACTGTGGTCATCTTGTGAAAAAAATGCTGTTGGCGTACATGAGATATGCCTCTCATGTGCTGTGTGGCTGCTTGAATCTGTTATAATGGGCGCTGAAAAAATAAACAGACGCAAAATGTGTGTGTTCTGGACGTCACTCTTAGTAAAATTCTTGTGCAATTTAAAAGTAACTGTTCCAAAATGACAGTAAAACAGGCTAATGTGAGCTGGCATTTCATGAAACAAAAGCGAATTTGCCTTTGCTTTTTACCACAAAATTCAGTCTAACAGCAATTTGCCTCGTGCCTGCCAATTGCAGTGACCACCAAAATCAAAGAGAGAGTATATTTAGCAACACAGCTGAGCAGGGATTTGAACTTTCATACGTCTCTTTCACTGTCAAACAAACCATAAGGGAGAACGTAAGAACATATTTTATGAGAACTTAATTGATATATTAGAGCCGCAGCAAATAACCTTTACTGTCAGTTTATCTGTTGTTTACTTTATCATAATTTTAGTACATTACATTTAAAAAGTGAAGGAAAGTGGCTGTTGCAGAGCATGAGGTGACATCCTTAAATTTACTTGATCAGCAGTCCAATACTCAAGTATCAAATATCAACCAAGAAAAGCAACAAATCTTTAATCGTTCACAAATGATCAAAATCATCATTGAGGAACTGGTAGACTGTTGCATGAATTGTCTAATTGTCTAAAACTTTCCACATATTGTTGACTCCCAAATGTCGCTGTATGAGCCTGTTTTTCAGTCCAGAACACTCCACTTTAAGCCTGTCTAGAATCCAGAGTAAACCCTGTACATGGTATGCGAATTAAAAGGCTAAGCCACCGTACGACTGACCTGAGTCCTCACAAAGAACCATTCATACCTGGCTAAATATTTGCTGTGTTTTTTTTCTCCAGCATACCTCAGTCATACTGATGCCATGACGCTGGAGACACAGCAGTGTGTTGTAGAAAAGCATACAAGTGTGTTTAAGATGCTGATTTGTCCACATGGCATGCCTGATATTTTTAATATTTCAATTGATACCTAATTGCACATTTATTTCCTCTCTCCTTTCCTCCTCACCCTTCACACCTTTCCCTATAAAAGGCTTCTAGCACAGTAGAAATTCTCCCTTCTTCTTTACTTTTCCCCTGTGCAAGGAAGATAACAAGCCCAGTGCTTGCCATCTCTCGTCCCCTTTCTCCTCGTCTCTTTTTCTCTCCAAGTGAGGATGCCATATGGTTGTGGGTGCTGAATTAGTTGGGGTGCTGCGTGGAGGAGGGGAGGCCTTGGGGCTGTATCCTTCCTGTGCTGTGTCTTTTCTCTCCTGCTTTTCTTTTCTTCCTCCCCTTAAATTAGGTCAGTATGAGGGAGTCATCATAGTAACCCAGTACTCATGTTTGTTCTCCAGGTGATATTTTGTTTTCTGTTGCATTACTTGGCCTCCATCCCTGTATTTTACTCCATCGTCCCCAGCTCTCCCCCTTTTTTTTCTATGGTTACCTGGCTCTGCTCCTCTTTTGACTAAAATAGGAAAGAAAGTGCAGTCAGTAGGACAGAGGAGTCTGGGAGAATAATGTTTTAATGGATTTTCTTTTTGGACTGTTCGCTGTTACAGCAGCACTGCCAAAACAAGCATTCCAGGAGCACAGCGCAGTGTGGGATGTGATCCTAATCAGAAACACAGTGGAAAACTCAACTTTACCACTAGACAAAAATCCAGGCTACCATCCCCCTGTACGAGTCATATCGCAAGCCAGTTTCTATTTTATGAGAGAGTAAAATCACAGTGGAGAGAGATGAACCTGGAAACTGTCAAAGGTCAATTTAACCAACTTCTTAACTTTGTGAAAACGTTGTACATGTCGTAAAATGTTGTCACCTCAACCTTTTATTGTACAGTTGACTTCAGACGTTCAGTTAATATGTGAAAGTCATTTGATTTTTACCGTATTACTTGAAAAAGAATGTGTAATTCCAGTAACTGTAGCACGCAGTATAAAGAGCACACAGCAAGATTACATAATCAAGAGTAACCCAGCTGATAACAGACACTGTTCTCTGATACAGTGTGCTGTTATATGCAACATTTATGTTATGTTTCTTTTTTTCTGTTGAATTTTTTCCCCATTTGGCTCAGTAAAATTGTTTCCTGATTTCTCTTTGTGGCTGTTGTGAACTCATCTGTAATTTGAAGTTGCCCGTATCTGTTAGGTACAACCTGTGTGTCGAAGTCTGGCACTACAAGGCTCATGCAGATATCAGAGTTTTGGGACTCAGACAGCTTTAAAAAGCTGCTGGCAGACAGACCGGCCTGCCTCTGGAAAGGAACGACTTTAATACCTCGAACATGACTGAAATACCTTTCACAGTCTCGGCCGTTTGCAGAGTCAGCAAATCCCAGGAGACAGCGTGATTCAGCATTTTGAAATCCATTTAGGGTGCCAAAGTCATGCTTTAAATTTCACAAAAGCCCCTGCGATGAGAACCTAATTTAATCCTCAGCCAGTATGTCTTTGTATCACTGCTGTCACCGTGATTGATGTGTAAGCAGGTAGAAACTGGTCATGTAGTAGATTTGCTGACATGAAAAGTGCAGAACGCTGCTGTGAAATATACCTAAAGCCACGCATATTGTTTAATACATGCATATAATTATTGTGTATGACTTATTGTAACATTTGCCTTTGTCTTACTCTTTGTTTTAAAGGTGGCATTATTGGGGATAGACATCTGTGGTGCGTTTGTGGATCGCATGGGAGAGCGGTTCAAAGGATACCTGGGCACAGGTGAGCTATCAACCCATCAGCAACCTGAAATTCTTTAGGCTGTGCTCTGCTTTCAATGAAACGCAATCATGAAATGTTTGTATTTGATCTTAAACTGAGTTTTCTCACTCAAAAGAGGTTTATTTATTTATGTTTTTTGCTTCTGAATACTATACTGCGTATATAAACATAATACTATGGGGTTTTTTGTCTTTTACCTGACTACAAAACGGTAACTGCCCTGTACCTGTACAAACCTGTTATCAGGTGTTATATGAGCATGGCCAACACACTACTAGTTTTTTTCCTTCTTTGCAGAAGGGATTAAATGAGTGTCGTCCTTTATGCAGTTCATCAGGCTCATGTTCATCCTTGCATTATCTTAAGCAGTGAGTGCAAATAAAGGATGTGTTTGCTCTTGTACCTTGAGTATTTCTGAAGTAATGTCACAAACTGATACTATTAGTAACCAAACAACACATCCGTGTGCTGTTACCAACTTTTCAGCACTTTCAATGTGCTTCCATTTTGTCTCTCACTTCCACTTAGTTGTTCCTCTGAGCATAGTACCAAAGCCTGGGCACCCCCCCTCTATTATACATCCTTTTGTCTCTATATTTATCCTCAGAATTGTCTGCCATACCATAGCTCTGTCTATTGCCCCCCAAAACCACACCTCATATTCATATGACCTCACACTGAGTCCTGTATCAGATTTCCTGCCCTGTGGGCAAGTATGTGTGTGTTATGTCAGTGCCAGCCCTTGTGCGTGCCCGCTTAAGGTGTCACCAGCTGTCTTTGTCAGCCAGACTGGCTCCTGTCACCAACAAACTCACTCACTCCTGCAGTGCAGCTCTGGGATGACTGGACCTGTCACGCTGTGCAAAGTCTGCCACCACACACACTTTATATCTCGTCGCCAGCCGAGGACTGTGGCTTAGCCTGGCTCTGTGTGTTAGTGTGTGTAATGGAAGTGTGTGTGTGTGTTTCATATTGATGTCAAAAACACCCCCCTTAGCCACTGCTGGCTCTGGAATCTCCCTCCCTCCCTCCATCTGACTTCCATCTCTCCTTTCCTGTGCTCTCTCTCTCTCTCTCTTTCTCCCTGCACCCACCCTCCTCCCACACACAGTAAAAAGGGAGGATGGTGAGATCATTGACTGAGTGATTGTATTGATCTACAAGGCTGACTCACCGCACAGAGCTGCTGCCATTACTGTATGTGAGTGCACATTTGTGCGTGCACCATGAAACTGTGCTGCTGGCCATCGTGCAAAGTAACTCAAATGTGAACGGGAAATGGAAGTGAAACTCACAGATCACATAAGGCTGCACTTGCTAATTTGTTTTCAGTGTGACAGATGAAATAAAGTGATGTGATTGGCCAGCCAGCAGCCATGTTGTCTGCAAAATTGTCAACTTGAAAAAGCAAGATGAGGCAACTAGCGACATGGGAGTGTCTGTGTGCGTGTTTTCATCCCAACAGCAGATGACGTTTTGTGCAACAATGCCCCCCCTGTCATTTTCTTCTGTTTGAGGGTATTGTCCTTGTTGCCAAGACAACCAGCTGTTATGGTAACATAATGTACGCACGCATGCACACATGTGCACACACACATGAACCCAGTACAGGAAAAGGACGAATGACATCACTCCCCTTGCTGAAGTTTCAGAATAGGAATGTGGGTAGGAGTGTGTGTGTGTGTGTGTGTGTGTGTGTGTGTGTGTGTGTGTGTGTGTGTGTGTGTGTGTGTGTGTGTGTG
>JAQLOL010000008.1:12850974-12861309 GCA_029783665.1 Naso thynnoides | reverse complement strand
TGTGTGTGTGTGTGTGTGTGTGTGTGTGTGTGTGTGTGTGTGTGTGTGTGTGTGTGTGTGTGTGTGTGTGTCTGAGTTTGCAAAACTCAATATTATGAAGGTGCCAGTATTTTTCATTGCATTAATGATTGTGTGTGTGTGTGTGTGTGTGTGTGTATGTGTGTATGCGTGCAGGTCAGTGCGTCCCAGGTTGACTGTGTACGTCTGTCAGGAGTCCCCTCAGGAGAGCCCCCTCCTGGAGAGACACGGCAACAATGAAAACGGAGAGCACAGCATTGCCTCCAGTTTACACGGTAAACAAGCTGTATAAACAGCACTGCGACACTGATGTAAATCTGTGAAGTGACGCAGTATGTAAATATCAGCATGAGTGTAAAACCTCTTCTCTGGTCTGTTTGTGTGCAGTGTATCATGCTCTGTACCTAGAGGAGCTCACAGCTGCGGAACTGATCCGCAAGATGGCGTGTGTGTGCAGCCTTCCACTGGGAAAAATCAACCAGGTGTACCGACAGGGTCCGACAGGCATACACATCCTCCTCAGTGACCAGGTACACACACACACACACATACATACACACAGGCCCTTTTTCCTTACCATTAACATTTTAATAACACACTCTTAAGGTGTGGAGAGCTCTCTATTGAGAGGCATATTGTACTTAAAAAGGTAAACCTTGGGACAACCTCAATCTCTTGATTACAGGAAAAAAAGTATCACCATGGTTACGGGTATACACCTTAATTGCTCAGCTTTTGAGATGTGCCGCTGTTGTAAATGTGCAATTTGCAAAATAAGCATGTGTGCAACATAGATGATGCTAAATTTTGAGTCAATGTCATACGCACCATATGATGTATAGTACTATAACATAATTAGGTATGAATTAGGGCTGCGCAATTAATCGAAATGTAATCAAAATCACAATATGAATTAAATATTTGTTCAAGGAGAAATATGTGTCAAAAAAAAATTTTATTCAAATATTGTGGTGCTGCAGAGTTTTTCTGGCCTGCACATTATTCTCTACAAACTTAAAGGCAGTCAGTTGCATCTGTTTGTTGTGGCCCGTAAACAAAACATTCAAATTTGGCCCCTTCTAGTTAAACATCACCAGAAGTACAGAAGCGTGTCGGTATACTGCTTGTACCTACACAGCAAGCTACATAGAAATACTGCAAGTCAATAATTAAGTGAGCAAGCACAAGCTAGCTGCTGGTGTTTTGCACGCACATATCCAACAGAAAGCAGGCCAATTCTGTGTCGCTCTTCATCCCCAGCCTCTCCTTCAGTGCTCAAAATTAGGTGAAAGCCAAACCAAGATTTACCCTCGTTGTGGAACGAGCTTTACCTGCTTGCCATTTCAGCTCACTAGGGTTTATATTTCCTTTTCTTCGCCGCTACATCTGCACCTGTGTTTTTCTCTGGTCTGAATTACATCCAGTTGCTTTGTTTTATTCCTTTGCAACCTTTTGCTGGGGGAAACGCACCCACTCCCCACCCACAAATGCCCCAAGTAAAACAAAACAGCAAAATACAGGCAGAGGGACGAGGCTCTGCAGGCACAGTCACCACCACACATATCTAAGGCCCATTAGTGATGAATGAACTACCATAGACAAAGGAATTATTTCAAATACATTGTTTTTATATCAAACAAACATGAATTTTCCTATAGGGAATAAAGCAAACCTAACTTTAGGCAAACAAAAACTTTTTTTTTAAGAAAAGGTTTGATCAAACAAAGACAAATCTCCCGATTTGGGAGAAATAAAGTGCCTGCCCAACACTCACTGAACTTATAAAAAATAAGAGTCCAGAGCTAAGAGAGTGACGCACGCTATCACGTTTACCCTAGTTAAAAGAAAAATAGATTTTCCCTGTAAATTTTAACTGTTCTGCACTAAACCCTCCAATCCAAACCAGGAGAGGCCTTGAACTTGATTAGATCCCCAATTTGCACACATAGCTAGGCCAGTAACATCTGCAGGAATAATAAAATAACATAAACAGTCTAATTCATAAAACTTCAACTCTCTAACATTTGATATTGATGATGGTTGATAAATTTCAGGTGTTGCATTTCCTGATAAATGCAAAAATAGAGCTGAAGTGGATGGAGCAGCAGTGACAGGCCGGACCGGGATTGAGACTTATTTAACTCTGTAGAGAGGAATCAATGAGCTGTGCGTCAGTATGAGCTGAAACACAAACCCTACTGTCTGTAGCATCACTGATTTGCATGTAATTTACATCCTCAAACACTTCCTGTACTGTGTTGCATCCCCTCCTCTAACTTAGACTGGTCTGTCCTTCATGTAAATCCCCACTTAAAGTGCCAAGGAGCTACTGTCTCTACATGTTGACAGGAATATTTGAGTTCATCTTTCTGTCTTTTCCAGATGGTTTACAACTTGCCTGACGAGAGCTGTTTTTTGATCAGCACTGTCAAAGGTGAGCTCATAATGCATCAGTAGCTGGTAGCCTCTTGTGTTGAGTTTTGTTCTTAACAAGGCTCTGTAGATGCTTGTTTGACAAGGATTTAATGTTCCTCTTCCTCCATCTACTTCCTTTGCAGATGAACTAGGCGAAGGACTCCATCTAATCCTGAAGTAGTGAGGAGGACAGATGGCATCGCTAATACTCCACCCTCTGATTTGGAGCAGAAGTCCTCCCTCTGTCCCTCTCTGCCTGCCTCAACTCTTTCCTCATACTTCCTCCCTTTCTCTCCTGACGCTCGCTCGACGGAAAGCAGAGAGACTGCGCTAAAGCCATGTAAATGTTAGAATCTGACATGGGTGTGTCCACTGTTTCATATTGAAAACACTATTAACGGAGGAGACAAGGTAGAAGAGGAGAGACCAGGGGGGATGTGGGGTTAGGGGAAAGATAATGATGTGTGTATTTTGATTTTACTATTTTATTTTTTGTCTTTTTTTATGGTTTTTGTGGGAGAAGGGAGGGAGAGGCTCCAGGAGAGAGGGGAGAGCGACGTTCTGGCCGGCAGGAGAAAGAAAGCAGAGTTTCCTTACTGCTTGTTGACTTTCTTACACAACGCGCACAGCTACCACTAGGCCAGTATATGATAACCTGTACTGCTGAACAGCATGCGATCTCAACATACTAACTTGCTTAAAGGAGAATCCCAACTTACTCTGCTTGTTTAACATTGCTGACAGGGTTGTCTTAATAATAAACAATTTATTGATCAGTTGAGCTTGACAACCTCTGATGTATCCAGGCCAAATTTGTGGAAGTGGCGTTATCTGTGGATGTTGACACCAACACTCAGTTTTGCTGTAGTTTCTTGGACTGTCATGGGATGGATTTCACTAACTCCTGTCACATATAGGTCACCCTATGTGATTTTAGATTTACTCCAGCCATATTTCTCTCTGTTGACACCATGTGACACTCGGCTCCACTCTCTTCGCATACGTCCTGTTTGGCCCGCGCTTTTACTGATTTTAGTTAACGCTTTATTTATGGATCAGCTGTTTCTCTCGCACTCATTGAATTTACTTGTTTCTGGTGCCATATTGGCTGTTTTTTTAACTCCAGCAATTAGTCCCATTCTCATACATAGTGCACATGCTCCTCGTCTTTGACTCCTCTGCTTTCTGTGCTGACTTTGAAACACTGGTTTAGAGGAGTGTGGTTTATGCCTTCTGTAATTTTGGCCATATATGTGCGAGAAAAGTGAAACAGGCCTCTGTGGAAGACTGACATATGGGGGAGTAACGCCTATCCAAAAACCTTTTATAATGTGGACCAAACGGGTTTCAGATTGATAGGCACTTTTTGAGGAAAAGCCTCATCGGCTCTGTACATCTTGGTCATTTGAAGCATTCAGAGAATCCATCAGATGGCAAATTAAACTCTCGCCTAGTGGAGTTGCTTATGCGCTGCATGTACGTAATAACAAACCCTCCATTCCAGGATCTGCTCTGCAAGAAACAACCTGACATACAGCAGGCTGGTAGAAATCTATCATTGCGGTAGCCTGGTTTTAAAAGTCTTATCCTGTAGGCTAGGAAATCATGGCAGCTCCACATCCATCTTCAGAATCTTGTGTTTTTTAATGTAGCTGAACACAGGAAGTACAGGTCACGTGTTTCGGGTGCCCTTACCTTTTGAAAAGTAACAGGAAGTCTCACAAAGGTCCTGGGAGTCGCCGTAGGTTTAGTTAATCCCCTTTGTTTTGGTGCACAAAGTCTGGCAAAGTGCAAACAGTTTGCACACCTCTAAGTGTCAGATGGTATGTTCGTGAGTGTGTATGTTTGCATGCATGTGTATCATTTTTTTTTGTTCTTGAAATGAAACCTTATTATGTCAGTAGTTGTCATAAACTTTCTCCTGTTGGTATGCTGAAACTGTGTTTAGCTTGTTTAGTAAAGAGCATGTGGAAGATGGGTAAAGGAGAAGGAGAGGGAGGGATGATTTGATTTTGAGTGTAATCCCCCCTTTCCTCGAGATGTTAGAGACCAAGTCTGCACTGAAAAATCACAAAAATCAAGCTTGATGTGTAGTCAGTAGTCTTCACACTCTCCTTATCCACCTGTAAGAAGGAGAACAAAAGAAAAAGACTGTCAAGACAACCAAGTGTCTGTGTTTTTGTGTCGCCATGTGCCAGAGCCGGGACTGTAGCTCCTGTGGTGTTTACAAAGACATGAGTACCACAGCACAGTAATCTGTGTTCATTGACTCAAAAATTCGTAACAGAGCAGATGTGATAGCGAGTCAGGCAAACTTTGAGCAGTTTCAGTCCCCTGAAGGCCTGTCTGTCTGTCTGTCTGTGTAACTGAGTGTGTGTGTGAGAGAGAGAGAGTGAGCAGGAGAGGTGACCACCGTTCATGCACAGCCTAATGTCAATGATGATGCTTCTCATGTGCACAGTATCGTATGCTGGAGATGTACACAACCACATGTGCTGGGAATAAATGATTTCATAACTTTCTCTCGTGTCCTGCTTCATTACAGCAGCGAGGAAGAAATCATTGTAATAAACTGTAGCAGAAATTATTTTTTTTCATACTATTTATTTTGTGGTTTCAGAAAGTCATACAAAACAAAACAGCATACACATAATTAACATGTATATTAAATGTGCCAAAAAAAGAGAACAAAGACACATTTCCCCCTTGAAAGAGAGAGAGAAAAAAGTAGCCTACTTCTGGAGAGAGGATCCAGGAAGCTCATTAATCTGTCATTTCATTGTGGGATAATCAAAAATAAGCAAAATAGTAATATTTACAAAACATAAACATAGCACAAATCTCTTAATCACAGATTCAGCACTCCTGCTTGCAAAGAAACTTCTTGAGTAAGAGAACAGAGATTAAACACGAGTGCAGTTGTTTTGAAGAGGTACTAACTTCTTTAACGCCAGGCAACTGATGAAATAAAAAAGATGTAAAGGAGCCATCAGAAGAGCATCAGATGCTGAGATATGCTGATTTTTTGGCTTTAGTGTCAATAAAGCTTTAAAATGTCAAAAGGTACATCCCAAGCTGGTCTGAACACATGAATGTGAACAACCTTCATAGCATCTGGATTATTTTTGTTACTCATTGAGCTCCTCATAAGCCACATTGGACAAAATACAGCTGTGTTGACAAGTTTAAGTAGTCTTCAGAATCTGAAAAAAGCCTTACTGGCTCTGCAGGTAAATCATATTTAGATTGCCAAAGACATGATGAGCACGTCTTGTGGCTTTGCATGATATCAAAGGTGACAGTGCAAAACAGTGGCTTTTTGTTGCCAAACAATGAGACAACTCCACAGTGACTTGTTTAGTTTGTTTAGGCAGATTGAGAGGACCAAACATCTGCCAAAGGTCTCTGAAAACAGCTGTGTAGGACCTAGAATTATGCCAATTTTCTCCCTAGCCATTGTTTCAGAGGTTGAACCACATCTGGTACGAGTGAATGCAGCTGTTGCGATCAATTACCAGACAGGACAGAAAACTAGCAATCTATCTGCATCCTGGTGGGCTGCAAACTGCTGGTAGTTCACAGCTGATCGTCTCAAAGGATGTATCAGTGTGTGTTGTGTTTGGACAGGCCATCCCGCATCTTTTTTTAATCATAGCCTTTTTCATTTTCTAACTGTTTTAACAGTCGTAACTTGGTTTATCGCACATTAAATGGCGTACAACCTCTGATCTCCAGACCACCACATGAGCCCACGTTCATTGTGTAGCAGCTGGGTAGTTGCAAATTGATTAATTTTTTTTAAAGAGAGAGTACAGAAATACTGATAAAGCTGACATGATAAAGTCTTACAGGACCCACCTGTACCTGTTACCTGATCCTGAGGCCCCATTTTGAAGAGTGTTTTTAAAAATTACATGAAGACCTTAAAATGTTATGGGTAAGAAATACAATCAATATTAAATATATGTTGCTGTTTTGGTCTTACATGAGAAAATAGCAAATCATACACAGTGTCAAACAATATAGGATCAAATGTGGCTTTTTTATGACAGTGATCAACAGAAATAGATCCTCCACTGTCAAGCAGAAAATAGTTTAATTATATAAGATGTAAAATACTTCTTGGCAAAATTATTCACCCTCTCCCTCAAGTTATAACATTTGATTCTATACTACAATTATGCACATCCCCTTGACAACACACAGCAGATCTCTATTTAACTAATTACGTAACTTCTAAATCCATTTAGCTAATTTAGGTGTGTACTTTAAAAGAGGGTGAATGAATAGGCTACTTTATGTACATGGATATTTCTAAGGGTAGGGAATACCTCTGCTGTAACTGGCTCTCCTGTTCAAAAACTTGCTGTGACGTTAAAAAACAAAACAAAAAAACAGTAGCCTATATGGACAGTTTAAAAAAAATTTTTTTAAACCATGTCATACTAATAAAGACATTTAAAATAATTTTCTAAACTTTAACCCGTATTAATTTGTTCAATAAAACACACTGGTTCTCTACAGGGGACAGTTTGTGCTTATATGGTGCATCTGGCTTATTTGTGTTCAATCACATTACAACTCACCAAACCACAGGGCATGTAATATTCTGGCAGAGAAACACTGTCAACTTTACCCTAAAATGGGGAGGAACAGGGGGTTTGCAGGGGGGTTACCGGTTAATTTTTCTATTTGGGCCACCCAGTGGGTTAATGCGGCCATAGTCGTGTTCAGTCGCTGAAAGAAAAGACTGCGGCTGTAGGTAAATAAAGCTAATTTTCTTGCAGTCGAGTGATTTCCTATTGAAACGATACTGATTCTGCGCAGTGCGCTGCCCGTTTCTCATGACGTAATCTGACGTTCCCTGTCAGAATCCAGGAAGTGGGTCTCTTGCTGTTGTTTGTCTCCGTTGGTCGCTAATCGTCTCTGTTTTTTTTCCCTCGTGATAAAATATACCGCTCTCACGGGCCGAAATGGCAACGTTTATTTCAGTCCCGTTAAAAAAGTCCTCTGAAGTGGATCTGGTGAAACCGCTGTCGAAATTTGTGACAGCCTCATACCCAGCGGGCGAGGAGCAGGGGGAGTATATCCGCGCCGTGGAGGAGCTAAACAAGCTCCGCAGGAACGCTCTGGGAAGGCCGCTGGACAAACACGAGAGCTCCCTTGAGATTCTGCTCAGGTAGAAATTCCTCCTTTATGTAAGACACCCGAAAGGCTACTACATTACTAAAAGTGAGAGAAACCTTGTTACCTGTAGCGGTGTGTTAGCCCAGTCTTTGCCGCACCCAGATGTGTTAGCATTTAGTTGCTAAGCTTGGAGCTAAAGTTGGTCAAGCTAATATGCTAGGAGGCATTTCTCACCATAAATACTGACTCATATGTTATTCATGCCAAGTTTCCTTGGAACGCTAACGCGGATGTGACATGTCAGGTTTTATTTAGCTGGACTGTCAGACACTTATAAAATAAAATTAGCTATTTAAGCTGTGTTAGTTTTATCTTTAGCTATGGCTTATTCCTCAAAATGACCCATAGAAAACTTAACAGATTATCTTGTCTTAAAGGTGAAACAGAACACACACACACAGACTTAAACAGAAAGATTGATAAAATGCCAGAAACATAAAATAAAATAATTAAAACATGCTACAAAACATGCTAAAACCCACCAGCCGAGCTCAAATGAAACTTGAACGACGTAATCGGTAATTAGGCTGTAATAGGCTGGTCACCCGCTGACTCATCTTTTTTCTAAATTTAGTACAATTTGAAAACAGGTCACAGCTACCAACAAGCAGCCTACAAATGCATTCATACAGGTTGAAACCCAAACTCAAGAGCACCTTTAGCTATAGTAACATGTGTTATGTGTACACACAACTCTCCCATCAGGTGTCATCCTCAGTCAGGCCTGCGTACAGCTCAGGCCTTCAGTCCACTGCTGGCCACATGATCAGACATTCACTGAGGCCGAGAGAGAGAACCACAGCTTTTCATATCAGCAAACAGATCAAAATGTCAAAGCAGAACAGCTGCGTGAGTGAGAATCAGCAGCAAGAGAGTCTGTGAGCGTTATAGAAGGCTTATACTCTGCAAGACTGTTTTATGTTTTAAACGGCTGTTAAAACATGGAGCATATGTATGAACTTATAATGCAGAGAGCAGAACCGTGTCAGTGCCAACCACTGTGCATGGAGAAACTGTGACTGAAATAGGATTTATGATTGTTAAGCAAACTTCCTTGGTGTCCCATGCTCCATTTACCCCACATGGCTGCTCTTGTGTAATTAAACAGATTTGCTTAATAGCTGAGCTCTTCTGGAGACGGCCACAGAGGTCTTCACTGCTTCCCGTCCTTTTTATCATAAATGGTAACCTTATCGTTGTTTGACCTAATATTCTCAACATACTCAATTCCCAACTGACACAAATGCAGACTTTGCCCTCTGACATTTCGGTCTTTGTTCTTTGTGACTCACGTGTTATATTATGCAAAGGCTTTGCCCAGATGACATGAGAAGCCAGGTATGCATTTCCAGGGTGCGGGTCTTCATTTTTTTCCTTCACCACTCTCTTGCTGCAGTGCATAGTGGATTGTCTTGCGAGTGCCAAGATGATACTCTTTAGATATTAAAGAGTGTACTATTTCGAGGTGCTGAGTGTTAATAGCCAGCAGGTAAAGTGCAGCTAATCTGGCATAATGCAGAATAGTTATTTATGATTTGCTCAGTATGTTGTTTTCACTCGTGACTTTGTAATGCTTTTCTCAGGTGTCGACAACTGAAGGTTTGTCATGACTTTGGGACAGCTGGAGTTGTTTTTTGTAAAGGATGCACCAATCCAATACACAGAATGGCCTCTACCTCAGTTTGAAACGACATTGAAACCTTTGACCTCCTGCTGCTTTACATAAAAATGATCTAAATACAAATTCTCCATCCGTCCATCAATCATTGATCTGTCCATTCTTCATTTTGGAGAAAGTGACAGACTAGCAGACCTGTCAACATAGATCTGATCTGAGGAATCAAAATTGTATACGGTACCAAATTGTAGTTTATTGTGGTGTGATTTCTAATACTGTATTTGAGAGGAGTATTGATCTGGAAAAAACAGTGTCATGTAGTGTCTAAAAAGGAAATACCTCTCACAGAATCTTAAGGATTTGCCCAACGTTTCAATCTTTTGGGTGTGACACCACATAACTAACTCTAAATTTAAATGCCATCTTACTTTAGCTTATAAATCTATAGAGTTGATGTGCTTTGTGTAAAAAGATGTAGGCCTGCTGGTTTAGTCGATGATTTTTGGCTACTTAGCAATGAGGTGAGTTCTAGCATGTTTGTGCAGAATGGTTTCCCACCATTGACAGCTAGCGTCGTCACTCCTTGGCTCTCTGCACATGTCGTCTGTTAGTCATGTGCCAGGTAACCAGGCCGACGGGACCTATCCCTTACAAAGCCTCGCAGACACAGCTATTGTGTAACCATGGCAACCATTGTTTTGTCTAGGACGTTTTCTCTTTCTCTTTAGTTAACCAGGAGGCGCACCTCCTCTCAGCTTTCCTCTGTGCACATTTGTTGTTTTTTTTTTGTCAGTATGAATTGTAAACATAAGGATAACAAACTCGACACTTTATGTAGGTAGTTCTATTTTTAAAACAGTCTTTGCTTATGTGTATGTTTACACTCCAGTGTTTCCTGGCACTGGAAATGCAGTGTGGATAAACTGGTAATGGAGGATTCCCTCTGCTCTGCATGTTGTCACTCCTAATTATAGAATGTTCACATCATAAGCACAGATACCGATCAGACAAAGAGCTGAGGGGATGTGTGTGTGTGTGTGTGTGTGTGTGTGTGTGTGTGTGTGTGTGTGTGTGTGTGTGTGTGTGTGTGTGTGTGT
>JAQLOL010000008.1:12809692-12828247 GCA_029783665.1 Naso thynnoides | reverse complement strand
CTTTTTACACTTCACTTTATTTATGGATTTAAAAAAAGCGAGATTTAAGGTGTTAATTAGCAAATTTTAGAGGTGCTGGTTTTGTTATCTTTAGACGGAACAAGACTAGCTGTTTTCCCCTGCAGTGCTTTATGCTAGGCTAACATTAAGCTAACAGGCTGCTCAGCTTCATGTTTACTGTACAGATGTGAATGTGGTAACAGCCTTTTCATCTCACTGTCAGTAAGACATTAAATAAAACATCACACTATAAAGCCTGATAACCATCCATGGGAAATAAACAAAGTGTCTTTTAAGCTAATTATGAGCTTACAGTTGAGTAGAACTGACACATCTATGTCTATACAGCAATGTTACACAAATGGTAATGTGTTTGCCAATAAATATTTGATGGTGTCGTATGTTTGACTTATGATTATATGGAATCACTTTATGTATCTACCAGAAGAGATAGTTTACTCTCACTGAGAGGAAGGCCACTCATATCCCATTTCCAGTAAGGTCAGATATCCCTGTTGCACCTCAGCAAAGCTCTGGAACTGATGTAACAGTATGACACACACACACAAAAACACAGTCAGCTGTGCACTTTCTAATGAGGCGTCTTTATATAACAAGCCACAACCATGGCAGTATTTCCGTGCACGCGCGACGGGAAACGAGCGCCACTGAGTCTCTGTTCTCTGTGCATGCATGCCAACCATACTGCTAGCACCAGCAGGACAGCAGGTGTGTGTGTGTGTGTGTGTGTGTGTGTGTGTGTGTGTGTGTGTGTGTGTGTAGGTGTGTGTTTTCGTCACAGGCTACTTTTCAGGACATATTTGAGATTATATTCACACCAGCTGTCTGTGGATGACTTGTTTAAGTAGATTTTTAAAAAGTCCTCAATGTAATTTCACTGCTTTTGTGTCGAGTGTGATGCAAAATCATTCCTTGTAAGTCAATGAAGTGTCATTAAAACGTGAGAAACCAGTGTGAATGTGAATGTGAGGAGAGAGAGCAGTGATGCACTCACATAGCAATGTCTGCTGGCTTGTGGATGACGCACATCCTGATGCCTGCGTTCAGTCATCTCTGCTGTTTGTGGTTGTAACATTAAGTCTGTTTTGGGTTTCTGTTGCTCTTATGTACCACACATGTATAGATTGTATAAACTGTTTCTTGTTGGACGTTGTACATTTCTGAAGTACCATCACAAATCCGGAGGATATGGCCAAATTTAAAAGCACAATACATTTCAATCCATATTTCATGATCAATAAAAATGTTACTAACCCATAGCTATTGGCACATCCATACAGCATTTATTCTCAATTAGGGGTGGTTATACAATATTTTGTATATTTCATATTAATCCCCAGGATTAGCTTTAGGTCTCTCGGTAACATCGGAGGCTCCTAAATCTGCTCTATATTAAGAATCTTGCACTTTCAAGCTGCACAAAGTTGTTGAATTCATGGAGGAATAATCTGTTACTTTCTTTTTCGTGCTGTACATAAGAGGAGTGCTGGAGCACTGACAAAGTATTTGCTGTTGTCTAAACTGGTTAAACAATGTCTGCTTCTATATATACATTTTCTACTTAAGCAGGTGTTTTATAAAATTCAGACCAGTAATTTTCTATCTTGGGAGAGCGAGTGAGGCAGTGAAGCAGATTTGCCTCCTCCAGGCTACATTTATCACATATCGGAGATCTCGGATTCTATCCTGCGTAATTTTGTCCTTTAATAATGGATTCTGTGAATGACTTTGAACTGAATGAGACTGGAATTAATGAAATAAGAATGAATCTGCTCTGGACTTGATGCTCCCGTCTCCTCATAGACTTGGGGTTCCAGTTCATTGATTTTTGTCGTGGTTGCTTTCAAAAGAATTGTCAAGCATCGCGAAAATAGGGCACGGCACTGAAAGGACTTGCTTTGGAGAGAAAGACATGTCAAAAACAAAAGGTGAAGCTCTTTTTAAAAATCGTGTGTGGGTGTGCACACAGTTTCTGATTTGCAGTAACCTTAAGTTGCGTACGTAGGGAGTCCACATTACCCTCTAGTAAAGCTAAGGTTAGATAAAGGTTGCTGACAGAATAATTAACTAAGTCATTAACAATCAAAAGTGAAGAAAATGACAAATTTCTAGGTATTTGAGTGAGAACCACACCTTTGCCCCAGAACAGACCTTTATTTGATTTTCATGTACGATAAAACTTAACTTCATCTTTCTAATGATGCACAGTGGAGCTCAACTGCAGCAGCATGAGTTGTTTAACCACCACTGAAAAGATCTTCGTATCAGATGTAGTGTAGTAGTACAGACCAAAACAAGTCACTAATCCTGTAACCGCAAAAGACCCCAAATCAAAGCTGGAATACCAAACAGGCAAAGCAAGCGTCCCAAAAATCCTGTTTGTGCCAACAAAGTTGAACATTTGTGTAGAAATAAAACACTAAAACACAGAATCTGCTTACAAAAGAAGTTCAGTTTCAGTCATTTTTTTTAAATATAAACATCCATATTTCTTAATTACAGAGTTCACACTGCATGGGAAGAAAAGGAACTGAATGGGATCTTAGCATTTTTATCCCAGGACTGTGATGGCACTTTAATTCAGCCATGTCCCCAATAGATAATATTTGCAAAGGATTGTTGCAGTCATGCCTGCAGCCATTACTGGACATTGGCATACTGTATAACGCCAGTATTTTTAAAATGGACCAGGCTGCGACTCAGTTATAAGGCTTGGTATCACTCAACGAGATGCCCTCCATGTAAGAGATATCACATTACATGTGTGTGATGTAGTGAAACCAAAGATAGAAAAGACTTGATGATTCAGATTAAGAAGGGCTCTGTGGTGAGTGCGAACAGATATCAGGGTAAAGAATACGCTTGTCTCCTGACCAGGGTTGCAGCTACCAGTGAGGTCTTGCCCTCTGTAGTATTTTTTATGTACACGTGTGGGGTTTTTTAAAGGTCAAACTGATATGATTTAGACCAAAGATCTCACATTTTTATTTTATTTTCATGTATTTAATAAATAAAACCAAAACTAAAACCATTTTTATATCTATTGCGTATTGTAGTTTTTTTCTCTACTACAGTCATCAATCAATAGAACACCCCTCAATGTAAAAAGACCTGTGTAAACAGACTTGGAGGTGAATGACATCTTCTGCAAGTGAACTGATTCTAAAAAGTTTCATCAAGGTAATCAGACTTTTCTCAGCATATACTGTACGTCGTAGGCTTTACATATATCTATCACCTCGGCATATTTGTTACCTAAACCAAGTTCTGAATGATAGATTGTACCACTATTGCAACTGAAAAATCCATAGGCCACAAATATAGATGTAAAGTATTTATAAACTAATAAAAATGCATCAGAACAAGAGCCGAGGGATACAGCCCACTGTATAGTGCGCATGATTTTGACTCAGTGTCTCCTTGCATTTAATAAACTGGTTATGTGTCAAAATGAGTTTGTGTTTCCATGCATTATTCAAAGCAAGGAGTAGATGGTTATGAGATTTTTTTCTACCTGAAAAAACAAAATGGAAGTCATGAGGCACCCAAAACAAAAGTGACATTCAGTTTTTTAATTGAAGAATACAAATAATGTTCAATTCATGTCTAGTCACAGTGCATTGGAACCTTTTTTTTCAGTAGCCCACATAAGGGCAGTGACAGACAAAGTATTCCAATATTTTAAAGTAAAATTAGCAGTAGCCTTAAGGGTAAAAAATCTGTATTGAAAATGGGACTTTGGGAAAAGTTGCCACTCTTTTAGCCTCTTGGCAATTGTAGTAGCCATACTTACATCATGTAATTCTTTAAATGTCACACAAGTAAAAGTACTCAGATTGCATAAAAGGGCCCCTGCTGAGTGTAACTATGCTATTAGCCTGTTATATCGTAACATAGCTTGATCTATGCTAATATTAACTTTGTCATCGGTAACCTTACCAGAGCTTTTGTGTTTAGATAACGTGCAAAGCTCTCAAATAAATGTTGCAGCATAAAAAAGCTATAAATCTAGGAAAAAGGGCTAACATGAAGGGGAAATAGTCAACATACACACAATTTTTTTACGTTGCTCTTTGTTCCATTCTACTATCCACCGCTGTTTAAGAGGCGTATTTTTAGCTTTGCTAAAGCTAAAAGAGAACTTAGTTTGAGTCAACTCAAGTGTTGAAGTCAGTTGTTGCTGTAATTGCAGTATAGTAAAGGACATGTAATTGAGTTGGGAAAAAAACTGAGGACAAAAAGAGACAATGTAAAAGCGAGAAACAGGGATATAGAGAGAGAGAGATGAGTGGGCTAGAGGAGGACGGGCTCTCGTGAATTCCTCGCGTGTGTGTGGGCGCGTGGCTCAGGGTTCAGAACTGTCGTCCGTCCTCCTCCTCCCCACTCCTCCCCCTGCCCCCCCCCCTGCTCCGACAGAGACAGGCAAAAGGCGGAGGAGGAGCAACGGAGTTGCAGTCAATAGACACTGGGTGTTCAGCAGTAGGTCGGTCGGTAGGCTACACCGGCAGAAGCCCACGGAGGGAGGAAGACATCACCTCACGGTAAGATAACTGACATTCTCCCCGCGATGTCAGTCGAACATCCCCTTGATTAGCTTCATCAACGGTTACTCCGGTTGTTGACTCCGGCGCTTCTTGCTGTCTTTTGGTTGTGTTTGTCAACGCTCTTCCTTCTTGCTAGTACTTTTGCGATAATATTCACGAGTTAGGCTGATGAAAAATACATGTTGTTGGGTAAATAACGTTACTTATAACGATAAAATGAGCCGAAACTCCGCGGTGAAAACGGTTAAATTAGTGGATGTGACGTTAAGCTAGCTCCGATCAGTCGCATTCCCCCGGGTTTTTCACATGAGCGACATTGCTGAATGAATGATAACGGTAATTTAGCCAGGAGCCAGTACATGTAATATGCCTTTTTGCCCGTGGTGTTTAAACCTACTTTGATAAAGATGTCATTAATGTTTTAAATAAATCTTAGAGTAGCTACTTCTTCATATTCCCTGTTGTTGGTGTTAGTTTGGAGAAATGTGACTTTTAAGAGAATTTGGGTCGCCGTGTTTCTGTTAGGGATAAATCTAAGGCTATTTCTGTCAGGGGCCGTAACACTGAGTCCATGTCAGTGCCCCTGCTGTGTATTCTTCCCCCGCCGTCCTCCGCTCTCCGCATGCAGCTGACAGCACGGTGAAGTCCCGGAGCAGGAGGTCCACTCCCTGCCCGGGGGTAAAAATAGCCCGGTGTGTCAGCTTAGCCTGGGTCACGGTAATGCGACACACAGACATGGACTGTCAGACACGGTTTCTCATCAGTTTTCTGCATTCAGCCACCCAAGAAGTAGAAGAGTCCCATCCCGAAAGTAGATCGCACAAGTCTGATCATGCACCGTTATCGCTCCGTCCCGTTATATGGGTCAACAGGATGCCACAGAGTTGTGCACGAAGATGACACCTGTTTGTTTTAACCTACATACCGCATCATCTGTTTAAATTTGAGATCGCTTGGCACAGTAAAGATGCTATTAGTTTTATACTGAGCTAAATAGAGTTGCGAGGCTTAGTTTTGTGTGAAGTAGCCCTTTAACACCAACACTCGTCACTCTGCTGTGTGGTATGCATGCAGGTATTTCCCCCATCTGGGGTTTGAGCTCAGCTGCAGAGCGTCACAGCTGTCGCACCCACAAGTCACCCCTGCTATAGGGCTGCTGTGGCTGTCCAGGTGCTGATGACTCAAAGGACGATGTAACCTATATTTCACATGCACAGCCTACTTTCTGTTCTTCTTTTGTCTTGAAGTGGAGGGTGAAATAATTCATGCCCTGTTTTATTTGACTCAAATATGCGGCAGCAAGGGGACAAAATGAAACCAGCCCAGGAAGGAAATAATTCAGTTTCAGACGTAAATGGTGCAGGCACACAGGATGCCACAATATATTTAAACTAAAATTTGGTGTGGAACAACTTTAAGTAGTCTGTGCAGTGTAATACAAAAAAAAAAAAAAAGGAAAGAAGTCCAATTATGGCGTGGATGTAAAGTCAGTACAGATTGGGTAAACAAAGCGCTGAAGTGTCTTAGTTTGCCTCAAAATTCTCAATTATTATTTTAAACCGGGGAGACCTGCCTTCTTAGTGTAAATCTTTTCCTAATGAGCCCTGAGCTGAGGGAGAAAACATGAAATCCCAGTTTAAATTCAGCTGCAGCCTCAGAGACGAAATCCAAATGACTCTCTGTGACCGTCCGCCGTGATGATTTCTGTTTGGGTTTTTTGTAGCTTCGGTTGTTTGTTTTTAGAAGATGGAAGCGTGCAAATTCAAATAGAAAGCAAAGCAAAATGTGCTTCCAGATGGGAAAATGTACAGATAAACGTCTACAAGTGCACAAGGTATGCTTGGGATAATAAACTCAAGCATCCAGGGTATTAAAGGATGCGAGAGCCACTAGAGATTATAACCCTGGAATTCAAAGATAGATTTTTCAATGGTCTTAATTACAAACAGGATTGTACTAGGCTTAAGCACTTAATATAACTTGGTTCAGCTGACAATGGCCATCTAAAGTAGCTTTTGGACATTTTCCCACTGGCCTGCCTGTGTGTCAGTGTAGATGAGCCAGGCAGTTTTTGGCTGAAGAAGAAAGGTGTCCTGGTGAGTAGGTGGCTCTGAGGCTGGAGGCTTCGGTGAGAGTAGCAGATGGATGATGATGTAGCGGGTACTGGCGCTCCCTGCCTCCCGCCGCCATCCGTCACGCGCTAATGATCGTGTCACACCTTCTCCCCGGGCGGCCGGCCGCTTCTGCAGCGCTCAGCTCAAAAACTGGTAGCTCCACTCAAATCCCTTCTTCACGGCCGTCGGCTGAAAAGCCCCGAGACAGACTGTGCTGCAAGCCTCTCTATCACTAATTCTTTCTCCATCGCCTTCCTTCACCCCTCTTCACCTTTTAAATCCCCGCAGACTGTTTCCTCATCTCTCTTCATCCCTTGCTTCCTTTGCCTCCCATTCATCTTGTTTTCTCTGTAGTGAATCTGCTCTACATCATTCTTTTCACTCTCTGTCCGCTTATGTCATGTTCCCATTCTCTGATACTAATATAAACTCACAGCTCTAATACAGTTCAGTGCTGTCTGTTGTTATTGTTTGTTTTTTTTGCACACATTTTTTACTTTCTTTCAAATGTTTGAAGGATATATGAAGTTTTCTCATCGCCCCTCCCCTTCGTGAGATCTGAGGTCCGGGTCAGTTGCAGTGCAGCGCACATGGGAGCTGGTCTGTTTGGCCAAAGGACACTTCAGCAAAAACAGCACAATCAGGAGTCGCCCAAGTTATTATGTCCAGCAGAGTGTTCTGGTGTCTAGACATTTTTTTTCCCTTAAGCAGTATTCAAAAGCCCATCAAGCTAAGAAAGTCTTACAGAGGGGCTGCAGCATCCAGCAAACTGCAGCTCTAATTCAGCTCTAATAAACTGTAGGTTGTTTTATTTTTTACTTCATTATTCATCATATATCACCAAAAAACATTTCTGGTTAATACACGACTACCTAGTTTATTTATGACATTTAACATCAAGGACGGAATGTTTCAAATCCATTCTAATTTATAATAAAAGTTTAATTTGTAAAATATATATATTAAAATGAACATTTCTGTAAAAGCAAGTGTCATATCGCAAAGTTGCTGTGATAATGATATTCCCACTATGCATTACTTCATGCAGACATTTCTACCATACTAAGAATAATTCTTCTGGCTGGAATCACCGCTGTCACATGTTGTGTTTCGCTGAGGTGACATGGGAAGTAAACAACACTTTGGTTGCACATAGACTGACAGAGTTTTGTTGTTGTTGTTTTTTTTTAAAGAAACTGCTGTTATCTCCAGTCGGGTGTTAAATAACCATGTTATGGGACTCAGCATCCTCTCAGCTCGTTATTCTGTCCCAGGTGTTACTGGAATAAGTGTCCCCTTGAGCAGTGCGTTGCAGCAGAATGTGTCCCCACTGAATGCCGTTGGCCCTCTGGAAAGGATGGTGGAATGCCACTTCCTCTTGTGTGTGCGTCTTTCTCTTTGGTCTCGGCAATATTCTTACCATTGGGATCAGAGACTGAGCTTGGCATTCTGGGAATATCAGTGCTGGTGGATCGGATGATAGTCCCCACAGCTGCTGTTTCTAAGAAAAGCTCGAGGACATACACACAAACACACACAAGCGCACACACAAGACACAACAGACATGTTCACATGAGCAACATACATGTAAATAGGAAATGCCTCATCCAAGCACCAGCCTTTATGTTACCGTCACGCATGCACAGCTACACTTACAGTAATACACATAAAGCAGCAATTAACTGTCAAGCCAGGAGAGCACTGCCAAACCTTAGACAGAGGTTACCAGACACACACAAAGACACACAAGCTTAAGCTACTTGATGTCATTTCCAGCAGCTATGCTTTTATGCTCCAGCAATTGTTTGATATCAGTGTGTGTGTGTGTGTATGTGTGTGTGTAAAACAGCGAAGCGGCAGTGTTTCTGTTGTACATTGACCACTAACACTGTTTTTTCTCCTGTGTTTTTCGATCTCTTCAGGCTATTTTTTCATTGACCAGCAAAGAGTCGGCAGAGAGAGAAACAGAGAGAAGGCGAGCCCAGGCGGAGAGGATAATTGCGTTTCTGGCTGCCCTGTGGGAACATGGGATATATGACCTCATCATTCACCTGTGAGGCTCTCCAGTAAACAACTCCAGATAGGTAAAAAGGACGTGTGTGCGCGCCCACACACACACATTCTTTCATGCAAATGCATGCATAGATATTTTTTAAGGTCCTCTCCAGAAACGGTTTAAACTGCTGTGATTAATGTTTCATTTAATATGATTTTCTGATACAAGAAGTCAAACAAGCTCTAAAAATGTGAAGGAGGCAAATCTAGTCCCTCTATCTCACTGAAAAATTCTGCGTATATCAAACACAGACATTGTAACTCGCCCACTATGCAGCTTGAGCTGGTGTAACCAGTGAAAAAGCAGTGTTCAACAAGATCGCTTGTGTTAGAGGAAACATTGGAGAGATTCTGCAGTATACTTTTAAGCCTAAAACTGAGTTTAAAAAGATGTACAAGACTCAGAAAATTGACTTGTGCACCAAAACAGGTGACAGCAGACTTACCAGAATGGTAATTGTGGTTAGCATTTTTTGTTTGTTAAGTTGTTTTTTTTAGCTTGTAACTGACAAATCCACTCTGTTCTTTAGGTTTCAAGTTTCTCTGCTTGCGATTGTTTTTTTTTAATTTGTGATTTAATCGAATCTTTCTAGGGGTACGTTTGACTCTATGATTTTAGGGAAGTGCACAGACATCTCCATAAGAAAAAGAATGTGACCACCCCACCCTTGTACCAAACTTGGCACAGTTTTAAGTCAGTGCAGTCAAGGTCGGATGTTTTAGGCACATAAACATAAGAAAACTTTTGGTCGGTTGTGACCTTTAAACAACAATAAAATATGATGATAATGCAGAAATAAATCATGTAGACACACTCAGCATTAGAGTCCATGTTTTGTGTTGTTTAGAAGGATGACCGAAGCAGTTGTAGAGAGTGCAGGTGTCACCCTAAAACCTTCTGATGAGACATCATGTGATGTCATCACCTGCCCCTCCCCTTCGCCATGTCTGTCCCCGTGCAATCAGAAGGAGGATGAGGAGTGTCACAGTGACAGTAAGAAGCTGGAGCAGCAGGTGAGTGACGAAAAACAAGGCCACTGCTGTGCTTACATTAACATTACACGACTGTTAAAATTATGCCCACATCATGCCTCCCCTTACTGCCTCCCCTCACGTGCTTACTGTGTGAAAAATTGTGTCCTCACTTGCAGAAGCACTGTAACCAGGTGCAACCAAAGAAAAAAGTTAAGGTAAGCTAAAATAAAACTGCCTCTCATTATTCATTCTCACACAAATATTGATTGCTTTGCACTCTATGAATTTGTAATATTGCTTGCTTGTGTGTGTATTTCAGGCCAAAGGAAAGTTAGTGCGGAGCATGGCTGTTTGCGAGGAGTCCTCACCATTTGAAGAAACCCAGGTAACACACACACATACACACACACAGAGACAGATTACCATCTATGTCCTCATCATCATCACCACTCTCCAATTACTCTTTATTTCCTCCCTCTCAGGCATCTCCGGACGCAAACATCTCATCTAGCTGCCATGACAACGAGAGAACGTCCTGTAAGGAGGAAGAAGAGAATAGCACAGATCCAAAGAAACAGTCACTGTCCAAAGGTGTGTGTGTGTGTGTGTGTGTGTGTGAGTCATTGCTATCTCATAAAAGAGAGACAAGAGAAAACAAATAAAATGTAATAAAATGAGATTCAGTCCCACTATTTAGATGCAGTTCTCCTAGGGTGTTTAATATTGCAGTGAGCTTTTTTGTGTTTTTATTTCTGTTGTCTTGTAATGCGTTCTGCCTGCCTGTGTCACTCTCAGAGTCCAGCGTGGAGTACACCGACTCCACCGGCATAGACCTGCACCAGTTTATCGTTGACACCCTCAACAGCAACCCCAGAGACCGCATGATGCTGCTTAAACTGGAGCAGGATATGATCGACTACATCAGTAGCAATAGGTGTGTGTGTGTGTGTGTGTGTGTGAGTCTGGTGTGTGTATTTTTCTTAAGGAGTGTGTGAAGGAGAGTACATAACCTTGGGTTCTCATTGAGCTATCTGTGCTGGAACATGTTTAAATTAAACTTGCATGTCAAATCCTATTAGAAACTGAATATCATTTTATGCTAATGTAAGATGTTTTTTCAGGTCATTTATTATAATTCTGTCCATGCAGCTGATTTAGTGTGTTGATCAATACATTGAGCTAGTTATGTCAGTGTGGGTGTCTTTGAGCTACTGGGGATGAAATTGGACTTAAGCCATTAAATGCAACCAGTCTACTATCTCCTATCTCTCCTCGCTTTCACCTTCCTTCCTCCTATTTTCTTCTGTACATGCTTTTCTTCTTTCCTTCTTTACCCCTCTCACTCATTTTATCATAATGTTTCTTTTGCCACTTTTGTCTCCTGTCTCTGTCTCTTTCAGCCCCTTTAAGAAATTCCCTCACATGTCGTCCTACCACCGTATGCTGGTCCATCGGGTGGCGGCCTACTTTGGCATGGAGCACAATGTAGACCAGACAGGCAAGTCTGTCATCATCAACAGGACCAGCAACACGCGCATGTAAGCACACATAATGTCTCCACAAGTGCGTGCACGTAAATCCTTGATTTGTAAGATTTATTGTGAAATAACGGCAGTTGTTACTTGTTTGTCTTTAAGACCGGAGCAGCGTTTCCAGGATGAGGTGCACAAGGACAAGACGGAGGAGATCCACCGGTGGAAAATTATTTTAAAGAGAGACAACAGCTCAGATGACCAGGTCTGTCTGTCCTTCTTTTTCTATCGCTGCCTGTCTCTGTGGAGTTTCCTCTATTATTGACATTGATTTTATCCTCTTTTTTTTTTTTTTTTTAACCTGTTCTTGTTTCTCCCCCCGCAGACCCGACATCACTCCTTGCGAGAAAAGCAAAGCAAGTCAATGGAGGAGCGAGAGGAGGAGTACCAAAAAGCTCGAGACCGTATCTTCAACCAAGAGGTGAGACGGAGAGGGAGAGACGACAGACAGGCATATATGACATTAAGACAGATAGGAGACCCACTAATTTCTCTGCTGCACTTTTCACAGTCACTGTGCACCCAGGAGAGCGCCCATGCAGAAACCAGGTAACCTTGCCTGCAGTATATTCGCTCAAAGTGCCTTTTCAGCTTATTATATTTAGATGAGAGCATTAATATATGTCTGTGTGTGCGTGTGCTGTGTGCAGGGCTGTGGAGGAGTACAATCCATATGCCGAGACCCAGAGGAGAAGGCAGCTCTTCAGGTAAAGCTCTGTCTGTGCAGATGTGTGTCATTTATCATCTGAATCTGGTCATCCATGCTGCTCCAGAGCTTTTCACTTTGAGACTTTGCAGGGGAAGCAGAAAGATGACCTGGATGTTCTTCCTTTTGTTTTCATAGATTTTAAATATAGATTCATGTCAGTGAATGTAGCATAAACCCTTCAGCCCTTCATTATGTGTGGCATATCAGCAGGTGTGAATGCAATGTTTGTCCCATTCACATAACCGACATGCCTCTGATGCAGTAATGAGGTTGTAGGATAATTCTGGATGTGCCTCACAGGGGGAGCCGCGACAACTCAGGCTCCAGCTGGACAGGCAGCAGCAGGCAGAGTAGCACAGAGACTGACTGTCGCTATAGCAACGAACCCCAACCTTGGAGCAGCACAGACTCTGATTCCTCCTACCAGTGGCCAAGTCCCGCTCCAAAGCAGCGCCAACCAGCCAACCACAGCTGGGACGCGCGTGGTTTAGGTGAGTCTGTTTAAACCTCGTGCCAGAATAACATTAAGTGACTTTTGAACACTTCTATGTCACACCTTAAAGGTGTAAACTCAGTCACTGTGGGGTGAGACTGTTAGCGTCTCAACCTGTGTGCTGTTGAGAACTTATTCGCAGGTTTCATCGCCACACCGCACTTGGGAAAATCACCGTTTATAAATTATGTAGCATCTAATTAACAAAAAGCAGTACAAGTTCTTCTGGTGTGAAGATTTAACTCAGTGCACCAATCTCGACACCTTAGCTGTAAATTTTCACACAACACCCTCAGTCGTTTTCACATACGTCAATGCAGAGACTGCACTCAGAGGCTGCACACAGTATGTTTTTAGAGAGGGGGAGCAGGTATTTTTTTGATCAGTGATGTGCTGAATTAATTTGTCTTATGATGGGATGATAAATCTCTCCATTCTTCATCTCCACCTTCTCTTCCACTTCTCTATTCTCTCTCTCTCTCTCTCTCTCTCTCTCTCACTCTGTCAGGCTCCGTCTCTCTTTTCAGACTGCCACCCACCTGTCCCCACTCCTCCTCTCCTCCTATCATAGATGAGCCAGCTCCCAACTCTGCGTACATCATGGAGAACGGGATCCCCCCAGGAAGCATATTAGTGAACCCACAGACTGGTAAATAACACACAAACACACACACACAACAGTAAAATGGTATACACAACACTTGCACATTTGTCATACTCATCCGTTTAAACTTTTAGGGCAGCCCTTCCTGAACCCTGATGGAACCCCCGCTGTGTACAACCCTCCTGACAGTCAACAGCCAATAAGGAGCCAGACTCAGCTGCAAGGCTCCGCCTCTCAGCACCAACAGCCACAGGTAGCACACAGACAGTAGGAAGTGTTCGACATGCAAGATGCGTTCAGCTTCACATACATTCACCTCTCTGTCTGTGTCTTTATCTCTGTCTCCATGTGTGTGTCTCTCTCAGGTGCTTCAGTACTCATCTGTGTCTTACACAGCTCCACAGATGTTGCCTGTCACTCCCTCACAGCCATACACAACAGTATGTATCACTGTGCAGTCCGACAGCTGCTCTACATACAATATGTGTGTTTTACATAGTGTGTGTGTGTGTTATTGTTGTACATGTGCGTGTTGACCTCCTTTCTTTTAACCAATAGATTGAAGAGCTCTCCTCGCAGTTTGCCCATGTAAGCTGTCAGTCAGCGGCTGAAGCCCCGCCCCTCTACCCTCCAAATCAGAGTTACATCTATGCAGCTCCTCCCCCTCCTCCTCCCCCTTCTAACCCCCCCAGCTACTGCCAGCCCTCACCTCAGGTATGGATACATATGCGCTTATATTCTTCACGTCTCTTTTTCTTTTTTAAGCGCATAAAATAACCTTTTTTTGTGTCGCGTAAGTGTATCAAGCATTGCTGTTTTATGAAAAGGATATGCATAAATTCTGCAATGGTTAGCTTAGATTCTAGATCTAAATAAGGTCAACATTGAGTCTTACATGTAATTGAACCATTTAAGGTTGATTTATTAATTAATAAAAATAAAGCTGATATTTTTATATTATTTTCCAATAGGTGCCTATATATTACTATGGCCAGTATCCTACCTCAGCTCAGCAACCATGCAGGCCTGTGTCACCTAGCCAGCACATCCACAGCCAAGCAGCGCAACAAACAGGTACTTCACACCAGTATATGTGTGTGTGTGTGATAGGGAGAGGGAGAGACAGACGCAGACTGTGGCAGTAGAGGAGGGGGCCGTTACACTGTCAGAGATGTAGTTTGAGGGTCTCACAGTGAACCGGTCTCTTTTCCTGCTGCTTCTGTTCACCGCAGTGATAAAAAACCAAGAAGACGCACATTAGAATGTTGAGACGCTTAATGAGCAAATGCCTCTGAAACAGCTGCAGTCAGTGGGACAACAGCTTAGAGGCATCAGTTAACGAAATAAACTTTAATTCATTTATGTAATTACACAAGACTCAAAATGGCAACATGGAAACAGAAATACAAATGAATCCATCGACTAGACTGGAGAGGACAGAAATGATGGGAAAAAATGGAATGTATTTCCCAAGCAGTGTTTTTTGTTGCTGTTATTATGAGTCAGTGTTAGCTACAATGATTTAAGTGGAAATGCTGAATCGATAAATTACAATGTATCCAACAAAATTCAATATTAACATAACTACTGTATAAAGTGGATACGATTCTTATTAGAATAAATATTAATTAAAAACTGGAAAAAAGAAAAAAAAAGAATTAGTGTTAAACAGAGATTGTTGCAATAATTTTAAGAATGTTGCTAAAGCTGTAACTTTTAACAAGTATCCACGTGCATAACATTTACAAAAAAATTAGGAACAATCTTTTTTTGAAGCATGTTTTTATTTATCAAAAAATAATCTGTGGAACATTAACATTCTGTTTTCTCAGAATGTGTTGTCACTCGTGTCTGAGCTTGACTTTTTTTTTTTTTTAACCACTTCCTATTTGTTATGAAAAAAAATCTCTTATGGCTTATTTCCCGTATTAAACTCTTAAAATTGCGGTGATGAAATATATTAGTAATAATCATCTTTATTTGTGTGTGTGTTCAGCAGGTTACACCCCTGCTGTGGGAATGCAGCAGCAGTCTTCACACACCCAGGCTCAAGCTGTGCTGGGGACTTACTCACCAATGGCCTCTCACCAGCGTAGCATGGTTCAGGTAAACACAGAGCGCCCAGAGGTCTCGTTCTGCGTCAGCCTCAAGCAACTCAGCCCCCAAAAGGAGCGTTTAGCAGTTTGGAAAGTGCTTGTAGTAGCAAATTCTTCCAACTTTACTTCCTTCTCTCTCTGCAGGGAGCTGTTCCAGTGTCCTATCCCCAAAGTAAAGTTGTGCCCGCGGTCTGTGGGGAGGCGGGTTACTGCTGCATGGTGCCCCCACAGCCCCACCACGGCAGCTGCCATCCTCCCAGCTGCACCAACCTCAGCGCCCCTGCCTGGAGCGCGCAGTACTGACGATGCCTCGACGGGTGGATGGATTGATGATACTGTAGTCCCTGCGTGAACGTTCATACATACACACACGTACTTAACACAAACACCTTTTTTTTCACACTCCCTCACTCGTCTCACCCACACCGCCTTCTTCCTGATGATGCTCACAGGGTTTGAGCTCACACTCATAACAAGCATGTGCGTGCGCACACACACACACACACACAGACAGACACACACACTGTGCACCTACTCACACACATAAATGTACCAAAGCTTAATAGTATATATCAGAGCTGCTGTATTGAATGCATAATTTATATACACAAATGGAGTTTTATATTGATATTAAATTATATATTGTGTTTTAAGGAAATGCACTGTTTGAATAGAATAAAGTGCTATGGCTGAATTGACAGTGTCACATTTCTACATCATCCTGACTCTTGGTTTCCTCTGAAGTTGATGATGATGCTAATGGAATGCATGCAGGCACAGCGAGGTACACACCACAAGGAAGAAGTGCATCATATGAGGGGAACAGTCATAGTGTGTGCACTGCAGGAAAGCAGATGTGGGTTGTTAACCTACCACTGCGATCAAAACCAGAGATGAATGTCAATGCTTCCATATCTGAAAAACTGACAAGCAAGTGAAAGATTTTTTTCACTGATCATTGGAGGAGCTTTGGCCCTGTTAGGAGAGAAAGATCTTCACACAACGGGAGTTTTTACATGTCGTTTGGTAACAACAGCTGCTATGTTCAGGCTTTCGCACGTGGAGGAACGAGTCAGTGTGGGAAATTGTTGCAAAATTTTCTACATGGCAGAGACCGTTGTCAGGTACCTTCAAGCCATTGGATTTTCACCATGAGGCTATAGCTCCCCCTCCTGCTCAAACCCTTTAAGTACAATGTCATAAGAGCAGTACAAGTAATTTTACTGCTCCTGCATGTGCAGTACAGCTGCAGCTACAAATTCAATTACCTATTAATCTCCCAAGTATTTTTACAATCAACTGATGATTAAAAAATTAGAAAATAGTACAAAATGTCCATCATAGTTGCCCTAATAGCTGTGTCCACAAAACTGCCCAGAACATTCTGATTTTATATCTGTGAAAAAATGAAGCAAACTTCAGGACAAATTCATCACGAAAAATCACAATTTTAAAACAGGAATTAATAAAAATTGTGTTGTTTTTGCATTCAGAAAAAGGTGATTAATTTTCAAAATTAAGGCCAGTTAGATTCGTGTTCATTTATCATTTTAACTCTGTTTCTGCACCAGTGGATGTTTTTCACAGCTTGCCATTGTAGTCAAAGCACAGATGTTACTAATAACATTAACAATGGTTCTGTTCTATTCAAGAGTCCTGCTAAGTTATGGCAGTGAGTCAACATGCACAATACCAGAACCCAGAGACTGAGGCAGCTTGTATTTGTACTGAATGTATGTATTTTTCCTGCTGTGACATAATAAAAAAAATCACCTTAAACATACAGATCAATATCTAACTAAACGCAGCTCAAAAACTATATCAGTCTTTCGAGCCATACGGAACCATTACATGATAGAAAATGCTCCCTTGCAAGTCTTAAGGCAGCAATGCTACTGCAATACTTTACGAGCAATAACTGAGTCAATGCGTGTTATTGTTCTGATGCTGGGTAATTCATTTTGCACTGAGTGAGATTCATATTCTCTGCATTAAATTCAATGAAACATATCCATCATCGACACGGGGCAGTAAAATTAAATTTAGTTTTCATAACTGCAGTACTGAATGCAAAAATTTACAGACCAAAGGTTTCACGAGGAAAGCTCTTTTCTCTTTTCATTCTTTCTACATCCAGACACACAGCAGCGTTGCAGGTTCAATGATCTTTAATAAAAGGCACATGTACAGCCATAGTGAGATGAGTGAGTCCACCGGCATAGAGACGAAGCATTAAAACACAGAAATACAGGAAGTAGAGGTCAGGAGGAGAGAGATCTATCTGCTTTACAGTAGAGTCTACTTAAGTTACATCTTCTTGTTCAAGTAAGTCTAACACTAATATGTCACCCTGGTAAGATAAACCCCCCCACCCGTCCCCACCCCTGCGAAAACAGCCACACGCCATCCGTCAGCACCCGAAGTTCTGATCTTTCAAAAGAGTCTCCTCCTGGGGCTGAAGTCCAGATCGTCCAGGACTCTGTGCTCACAGTTTGGGCCGTGGCCCCCTAGATGTTGTGGAGTTCTCATCATCTCCAATCAGAATCCACTGTTAGGCCCTCGTTGCCCCCCGTTGCCTCGTGAAGTACAGCGCACACAGCTCACAACATAGGTGACAGCTTTCTTGTGTGTATTTTGCACAGAGACCCAAAATCCGACCAATACTCAACCAGTACCAGTATACTGGAATACTACCTGACCCAGGTTCTCTGTGTGTCATTTAATTTGTGCCAATTTGATAAAACAGAACTAATTTGATAAAACAGAGAATAAACAAATAGTTGGAGCTGGTGTTTGTTTCTTACTGATAATTTAAGGGGCATTTATTTTGTCTTGATCAAATCATGTCAAAAGAAATTGGCAAGACTGCAACGACTGCAAGAATTTACATATTCAGGGATTAGGGAAAAAGTGTGAGCCAAAAAAACAATGGACTTCTAAAAATCAGATTACAACGTATTGGTTGATAGTAATTTCTTCAACATTACCAAAGAATCTTGTTATGGATTCCTTTGGAAAAAGTAGTTATGCAATATCAGGTTGTTACTGTATTAATGGGGACAAATTCAACAAACATGTTAAATAATCAAATGAGCAAAAAGTAAGTGACACACCGTGAGGATTGTACTGTTTTTCACATAGGGATCATGTTCACAAGAATCTCACAGTTATAATCTGGTTGCACACACACACACACACACACACACAGAGCCAGCCACACGCTAAAAACCCAACTAAAAAGAAAAAGTTCACAGGTACTTAAATATTCAGGGTTAAGAGAAATAAAAATGGTATTAGTGTTGAAGGTTAAATATAACTACAGCTGGAGGAATAAGTCAAAGAACTAAATGCATGCAGCCAGGCCGTCTCTCCTCTGGTTGAAAAGTAATGGGGGGGGGGGGGGGGGGGTGGG
>JAQLOL010000008.1:12792830-12809592 GCA_029783665.1 Naso thynnoides | reverse complement strand
AAGTTTGAGACGTGACATGGACACTTGAGCCAAAACAGAGAGCGATCGTCGACAAGACTGAGGCATAAAGTGTGTAAAGGGAAGGGGAAGACAAACTCATTGACTCATTCACACACACACACACACACACACAAAAACACACACACACACACACACACACACGGGCCCTCCACAGCCACTCGCATGTCCAAAGAACAGCTCAGTAGAGTCAATCGCTCTATTTTCACATTATCACGTCTTTGGGACATTTCACCATAAACGCAGAGTTAGGGGCAACACTCCACGGTCTCTCTTGCAACTTTCTTCCTCACACACAGATACACACACACATGCGCGGGATATCTGCACCCAGCAAACCCTGCTTTGGTCGGTGTCTGTGCTACCTTTGGCTGTAGGCGTCAGGGGTGAAATAGTCACACTGACCTCAGAGAGCCTCCACAGGTACACGCCAAGCATCCCAGAGTCCCCCGCCCCCTCCTTCACCCCGACATTCCCAACCTGTGCCTTCGCAGGTTTTGGCCCACCCCTCTATCCCATAACAATGCCCACCCATCTCCATAGCAACTCACAGCTCCCCGAGCAAGGGGTCTCGCTATCATGTAAAAGGAGGTAAGTGTAATTAGTGGTGTGTGCGTATGTGTATATGTATATGTGTGTGTGTGTGCGTGTGTGTAAGTGTGTATACCCTGCATGAATGTGTAACTGTGTAAGTGGAGAATATGTGTGTATTTGTGTGTGTGTGTAGGTGTTAAGAGGTATCAGTGGTTCAGTGGTGTCTCTCTTTAATCTTCATTGCTCTCTCTGCTCCTCGCCTTCTATCACCCCTCATCTTCCTCCTCATCCTTTCCATCTTCCTCCTCCTCCTCCTCTTCCTCCCTCATTCTTTATTTTTGGACTTGGAAGATGAATAGGCGCAGGTTGATGTTTTTGGCGGCCAGCAGTTTGTTGCACTCCACCGAGTCGGAGATGGGCAGGGGGACGTAGTCGGTCTCGTTGGTGTCGTTGCTGAAGGAGTGGTGGTGGATGACCGGCTTGATCCGCACGTCGTCATACGGCCCCTTCAGCAGCAGGAAGGAGCACTCGAGGGCCGAGTTCACCTGCCCACACAGAAATGCAAATCCACGTGTTGCTAAGTGCATGTACTGATAGCGAAGGACTGAATTTTAAAATGACATTGACGAAGAATCTGTATTTAATGTGACTTTTTGATCCCCTTTTCTTCTCATAAGATCAGCGCTGGTGCTGATTAAGATTCGGCAGATCGTATCGCTGTTTCTCTGCTGCTGACAAGAGCCCAACTGATACTGAATTCTCGAGGCTTATTCAAATATCAATGCTGGGTAAAAAAAACCAAAACAAAATGACAATGGTCCTATCTTATATAAAGATCTTTCACATGAATCCTGGCACTCTGGTTGTCATAACCAAGATTTAAACATTACAGGCTGTGTAATATTTATACTGTTTCTGACTGTAATATTACACACAGTTTCCTCTGCGTTGCTTTACTGACATCTTATTGGAAGACATATACACCGATATCATCACAGTGTATCTGTGCATAAGTAAATATGGTTCATAATACTGATGATTCACATGTATTTGTATTTATTCTCATCACTGCAAAATAAAACCCAGATGGTGGCTTGTAGAAGATATGGTAATTTACAGATCTAAAGATAAAGTTTATAGATACTGATTGCACCTTTTAGTGATTTATGGCATTTTATATGTTCATTTTACTATTGTTGTTTCTGAATACTATGCCAGTCAATCCTTAAGGGGAGAATTTCCACCCCCACCCCATTCCAGAGGATTCACCCTGCTAAATTAATCAACTATGGACAGACAATATCATGTCCTGTACAGACTTTAAAAACCTTATCAGACAAAGTTGTGATTAGGCCAAACAAAGACCAAACACAAACTTTTGAGCAGGAAAAGTCGATGCGTCGATGGCTGTATTCAGACCAAATCAGGCGATCCACTGAAACGCCGCAGGGTTGTCCGGCAGTATGAGTGTCACTTAATTAACATAACAGGATCCTTTCTCTAACATCAAGCTGTTTACTCTGTTCCTCCCCAATCCAAGGACGGCAGTCATCACTGGAAAACAGCCCCTTTACTCGATTGGCTGCCGCAGTGTGACATTTCTCCTAAAGATGAGCCAGCTTCAACTTTTGTCACCACAGTCGGATGTGTTTTTTTTTTCATTCAGCTGCTGCAGCCAAAACGTACAAGCCTCATTCAGAAGAATGAGAGAACCTGCCTTTTCACCAGACCACCTGATTTGGTCTAAATGCAGCCTAAGTCACAAGCTTTATCACAGGATGAGGTCCAGCTGAGCCTGACGCTTTAGGATGCAGCCACACTCGTGTGTGTCTTAAGGACAGAAAGCTTTCGTATTGTTGTCTGTCTTAGCATTGCTTTCATGCAGTCACAGATTGAGAAATAAGCGACTTAAGCTCCTAAACTCTGTAAGCCAAGCAGCAGCTATCACTCAGAAACTCACTCACTAAAGCTGCTCCCTATCATTTAACCTCTCCTAACTTAACTGTTTAAACTAGATCTGGTGGAGAGTGATGCATCATCTGCCCTCTAAGGCACATGCTAAAACCTTTAAAACAAAACACAGACAGACAGAGCTGTGTGGGTACCTTGCTTTTAAGGATGAGCTGGAAGGAGAGGGTGCGCTTGCAGGACAAGTTGTGGTTGCGCTCAGAGTCGTTTACACGGGCCTTCAGCACCCATGTCTGGTTGAGAACAGTGAAGCGCGGTGTTTCATAGTACAGACGAGTGATGAAGTCATCAGTGCGGTACGGCCTGAACTGCACCTCTGAATGGACACATACGTGGAAGACAAGTTTTTGAAACAGGAAGAGAGGGCATTAGTGGGAGCATGAGAGGAGGAATATGCTACACTAATAAACCTTCGCCTCTTTTTCTTTATACCTGTAAAGCCAATCTTTTCATAGCAAAGCAGGCTGAAGATGCTGTTGTAGAGCTGCATGTCTCTGCGGTGGCTCTGGTCCATTTCTCCCAGTATTCCCATCAGCTCTGTACCAGTCTTGGTGGGATGGGAGCACTCGCTCTCATGTGCCGGCAGCTCATGGAATGGACCTTGCCACGGGCAGCCAATTCTCTTGTACTTACACTGTGTCACCCTGGCAACATCATAGCGAGGAAAGAAAGATGTGGCTTAAAGAAAAAAGAGATCCTTTACAGAGGTGGCTGGTGATGAATGCATGTCACTTTCTTGCAGTGAGTGGAAGGTACTAATAATATTAAAAAGGTACTAATTACCAAGGTGTTGATCTAATTATTACTGCACTAATGATAAATGTGTGCTGAGAATCCACCTCAAAGACATAAAGACATGGATTTACATCAGTTTTGATCTGAACAGATGTGCTTTTAAATGAATACCCGCTACTTTCTTGCAGTTATAGGGAGGTATTATTAAAGTGAAAGGTACTTGTTATCCTCTGAAGTGAACTGTGGATAATAAAATCAACACTGATGTAATGCACGTTATGTTAACTGCAAAGTTTTGTCTCTTCATAATACCACTTAACTGGTAGGGATTCAAAATTGGTTTAAAGGCATCAGAACAAGTTTCACAATTTGAACTGAGCACTGTAAATAAATGTGATTACCGCAGACTAAGCCCTGTTTCAGAACGAGAGTAAAATCATCGTGAAACACGTTTTTCTCTTCGACCTGATCAAAAACATCTGGTGACAGCCATGGCTGTTGTCATGGTAACACTAGCACGGGCACCTTTGTCCAAAGCAGGGTCACCTGTTGCTATAGCAACAACCCCACAGGATTTCATGCACGCAAATTCAATCAGCCTGAGCGTCACACGCAAAAAAAACACACAGTCTGTATTTACATCAGCTGGTTTCTCCTTCTCATAAGTAGCAGGCCACATGATCCTCCATCTTCCCCAAATTTAACCTGCATGATACTGTGCTGTGTTACCACACACACACACACACACACACATCCTGATGATACAGTCACTGTGTGTGTTTTACAGCTTCCATTTTCATGCTTCTGTTTCACTTCTCTTCAATCTAAAAAAGCCTGAACCCACTTTGAAAATTTGTCAGTTTTAAATTGACAGTTTTGGAACATTTGTGGAGAAAATGAATGTAGCTAATTTTGAAGCATTTTCACACCTTCAGTTAAGTGTTGACTACAAGTATGGTGGATTTCCTTTCCAGAAAAACTGTTTTTGTTTGTATGATTTTGTGTTTGTGTGTGTGTGTGTGTGTGTGTGTGTGTGTGTGTGTGTGAGCTTGTGTGTGTGGGTTTTGTGTATACCTGTCTTGGCACTCCTCTTTCTGGTGTCTCTCTAAGCTGGAGCGGGGGAACTGTTTTAGGCAGAAGGTACATTCTGTCGGCAGCTCACTGACAGCCTTCTCCACGGCGAGGTTCCTGCAGCACAGGTTCTTGCTGATCTCACACCTACGCAAACACAAAGCAAACCTCAGGGCAGTCGTATAGATGAAGTTTGCCGTATGTACAGAACAGTTCATGGAAGGTTGAAAACAATGCACAACCACAAATAGCTGTTGAGTAATAGAAAAGTTTTGTCAATTCTTTGTGGTCATTTCAACACACATTATGGCAAAAAACATGCAATACAGTTACTGTTTACTGTGATGTGATGAATGCAAAAGTTACTTGGGAAAATCATCTTGCAGTGATGTATGTCTTTAAGTAAGAACACTTAAATTTTGTGCAGTTCTATTACATTTGATTAATAATGGCATGCAAGTGTGCATTAATGGCAATAACGTGTTGCTTCAGAGAACGTTATTAAATTTAATGACCAGAGTTGCTTTGAGAGCATCTTAGCAAAACAGTCATCACAGCGTTCTCATTTTACCTGATGTCTGCCATAATTCTCATCAACTTGTGTTTCTCTATGTTCTAAATGCTGTGAGGTAACATCACCTACTTCCTAAATCAGAACTTGCATTAAAAAACAAGATGTAGAGGGGAAGATGTTTGGAGAGATTTTACATTTGACATAAGGTTGCAAAGACAGTCTAGAAACACTTGAAAACAACCAAACGTCGCAGCTAGCTGTAGTAACAGCCTTACACAATGTTGTTCAGATCTTCAGTGACTACAATGGGCAGTTTTGTGAACACGCCCCCTCTGATTCAGAATGCTTGAATTATTACGTGCATGGCGCTCGTGTCTACAGGAAACTTGGTGTACCTGCAGTTGGGACACGTGGCCTGTTCCTCCTTGAGACGCGAATCAGCCAGGAGGTGGATAAAACAGCCTGCACACATCAGGTGTCCATTGGTACACTGTGGTATGAAAAAAGTTGCACAACAGTCAATGTGTATCCAGAAAGTGGAAAATAAATATTTATTGGTACTACTAAAAGGGAAGATGCTCAGGGTGTGCAAGATGGCAAGGATTAAGTTGAAAAACTGAAATTATATTTGGAATATTTGGACCTCTTCCGGTCCAATTTTATGACAAAAATGTTTGACATTAGTTTTTGTTTTAATTCATGACTACTGATAGGGCTTCTTAAAAACAGACATTTGGGGAAATATATTTGGAAAGAATCAAGGACTATTTGAGTCTGTATGTTGATTTCAAGTCAATCAAAAATAAATACATAAATCAAAATCGGGAGTTATGTCATTTGCCATTTTTGGCAAGGAATACTTCCTTTGAGTCTATTTTCATTTCAGTTCAGTTATAATGATGAATTGGCTTAAGTTGCTCAACAACAATAGAATAATGGCAGAACAGACTGATACTGGAATTATTACAGCAAGATTACAACTTTTTGGGAGTGGGGGGATGGGAGGTCGTGTCTAGAATTGTGTATTTTTTTGTGTGATAAATAAATTACCAGACTGAAATTTATTTATGGCAGTGCCACTTTTAATCAATAGGTTTTTATATGTTTGTATGTCCAGGGCACAATATTGTGAATGGAGAGAGTGTCAGCTTGTGGTTTTAACAGTACTGTTATGAATGTTAAACAACTGTTAAGACATGTGTGCTGCATGTTTTAGAAGGGCATGTGAACGTTGAGACGAACTGAGCAATGATTAATTACAAATGTGTTCACTTGGTATTGAATGGAGCAGTTTGAGATCATTTAGGAGACTGGGTGGGTGAATGTGGAGGGCAAACGATTACTAACATGTAGGTTTTGGTTGAGTTCTGGATGTTGGAGTTCTTGTGTTGGGTTTGGGGTTGTGGTTTTTGCTGAGGGTTATTTGAGGATAATTCACTGTATAAACTTGAGCAGGCACAGCTTGACCACTCGGCCTAGGTGTGGCTGGTCTCTCGGCCTCATGGTTGAGCTTGCAGCACAGAGACATTTGGGGCCTGTGTTACAACTAGTTTTACCAAAAACAAATGGAGCTGGACAACATATTCAGCAGCCTGACTTTGGGGGTCAGCGGCTGGGACACATGGGGAGTTTCTAGTATCTGGTCCAGCTGTTTGGCTGATGTTTGACAGTAGGTTTGGGTTTATGAGGGGAAGGTTTGTGATTGACACCACGTTTACCTGGTATACTGACGCCTTGGGCAAGTCTAGGCACACGGTGCAGCACAGCACTGAGTACAGTCTCTCCTCCAGCTTTCCTGACTCTCCCTCGGGAACTTTCACCCTCTTCTTGGGTGGCTCGTCTGGGTCAGGCTCGGGCCCTTCTCGCCGTATCCCGACCTCCTCCTGCATGGCTGCGACCCCGGCGACAGCCTCAACCACTGCCCCCACGGCCCCGACCCCCAGGCCGGCCGAGGAGGAGCCAGGGGCGGCCGCAACGCCCACGTCTCTCTCTTCCAGTGAAGACATGGCGATGACTGTCTAGAAATCTCTGAGATGTACCTGCCGCGATCAGTCTGAGCCTGAAATATTAGCAGGTTAGCTCAGGGCTAGCTTACAACCTGTCAAGCTAACGGTCAGCTGACAGCTAGCTAACGTTAGCTCGGCTAAAGCTACGGCAGCAGGCTGTCAGAAAGGAATGCAGGCTAACTTACTATTAATGCTACCCTCCACTTACGAACTTGGAATTTAACAAACCAATTATTGTGTAATAACGAGATCATGTACAAAATGTAATTATGACTTAATTAAACGTTGACTAGTTTTGTTGACTTACAGTGAGGCTAGCAGACTATGCGGCTAGCTACGTTGACAAAAACACAGCAGTCCTCTCCCCTTGCCCAGGCAGAACAAAAACAACTCAGGCGTCTCTCAGCTGTTGTTGTACTCTCGACGCCGTTATTCGCAATGACAGCAGATTACAACGATGCGCACCGGGGGCCCAGCTCGGCTAACGTCCCTGCTCCGGTACCGGCTGACTGTCCACGGGACCCGCGGGACCTGTCGGCGATTAAAGCCGCGACTAGAGACAGTTCTACTGGGACCCGTCTCTCTGGTTACACAGCCATCTTTGTTTTTTTTTCCTATCCGTCTCCCCGACTTCACTCTGAACAGCCTTTACGACTCCGGGTCAGATTCGTTATAACTCAGGCAGATTTTCGATCGTTGCTAATAACAGAAGTTGCGGATTTAAAAGTAATTATTCTGCGTGCATCTGCAACGGCCTCGACGTGCCAGTAACCACTTCAGTGCAGTCGTAGATTGGCTGACAGCGGAATGTTTATTGTGGAAGATGACTTGGGGTATTTAAAGAGTTTTTAAAGGCGCATGCGCACTGAGCACCTGCGGGTCAGTCTATGGCAGGACTTGAAAGGTGACCAAAACATGATATGCGACAAATTTAGGTCACTCTTACAGGAGGCGCATCCTTTATACATCTGTAATGCTTATGTGCCACTTCCACTTATTACCACCCCTTGATAACACTGTCACAAATCTGTAACATCAAAAACTTTCAACAAAGCAAAACACTTTTTTTGTTGCCATGTTCCTGGTGCTGCTACGGCCTTTGTGGCACTGAGGCAGCTTTCTATCAAGGTGGTTTAACTGGTTTTAAAGGACCTACTGTTTGTGTGCAAGATGCTTTGATAGCTCAGCAGGAGGAAAAACAGGGTGATCAAAGAGGCCTTTGGCCACTGACACCAGGTCAGACACATTTAAAGGCTTATTCATCCATTTAGTGCCCCGAATATGTGGCTTCACACCCTCAAGGCCTGGGAGGGGTGCATATACTGGATGGGGGGTTGTGTGTACGTGCATTGGGTTAGGTGGGGCAGGATGTCAGAGTGTCAGCTGTCAGCAATCGGGAGGGACGAGGCTAACCACTCCCTTTGGATAGAGAGATATGCCTTATTTGGTCTGTGTGGAATGGCAAGAGCAGCCATACCACCACTCACACATTGCCAAGTAGCCGTATGTGGTCACACTGTGTCCTCAGTGCTAGGCGCTACCCATCATTACTCCAAGAAAATGTTTTTTTTTTTCCAAATTTTGCCCCGCTGGCCATGTGTCATCGCACAATTGCAGTGCCAGGAGTCAGGAGCATTAATTCAAATCAGCAGGAGTTTGCCGCCAACCCAAACCAGCACAAAATGCATCCAGAAAGAGGGCGTTCAAAAGTTTGGTTCATTTAGAAACATTTTACTGGGACTAACATGAAAAGGTCTTGATACAAGTAGGTAACTGTATAGTTAGCAAATGGTGTTAGATAAATGACGCTAGGACAGACTTCTAGGAAAAGACTCGGGGGTGAAAAGGATGATGTCGTCATACAAGCAATCAGAAATAGCTACCACTAAGAATAGCAGACATATTAACATATCAAATGCTTAATGGTTTGCAAAAAAAGTGACAACATAAACAAAAGCACTTAGGTCATTAACTAAAAAATATTTTCATTGATATATTGTGTGATATACCACAACAGTAGAAATGATGACAAACTGCAAATATGTTTAAAATCCAAACTGACAAGTATTGCATCAACTACATTCCATTAATTTTAACACAGCGGTGACACTGGCTCGCTACTTACTGTCCTTCAGTTGTAATCCTAGACTGACACATACCTTGGTCATTACACAACAGCTCATGATGCGTTTATGATTGTAGGATACATGGATTACAAGCACTTATGAGATTTATCTGTCCTCATCAATCAGACACTATTCAATCGCGAAAGAGAAAATTACATCATCTGTAGGTCATTCAAGGATTCGGCTGCAGAGAAATCAGCGGTATTGTCCAGGACAATGAAAGTGATGAGTCTGATCTAATCACACGGTGAAGCAGGAGAATGACACTGAGGTCAAGATTGTGCGGATGGGTGGCCGATGGTGGTGTTATTGTTCGGCTCTTTATAGTTTTCGGAAGCGTGGTTTTGGGTGGTGGCTGTGGTGGAGTTGCACAGAGGAGAGGTGAGGCTCTGCTGATGGAGAGAGTGAGTTGAAGAAGCTGCTGCTGGGCTGGAGGATGGGTGGTGTTGCATTGAAGGTGGTGAACATGGACATGATTTCTGTTGGCTGTTTTGCTTTGACTGGGTCTTAATCCGGGATGGAGGCTCAGGTTTGGCTGGAAAGTCGAACAGCTGATTGGGTTTAGGATCACAGTTTGTGTTTGACAACTTGGGACCTGGATCCTGTATTTCTCGCCTGATGGGGGAACCAGAGTCTGCAGAGGTGCAGACTGCTCTCTGTCGAGCAGGTGTGGCCTCTGAGGGTGTGCACACCTTTAACTGTGGAGATATGGCGCAAGATCTACTTGTCTCTGTTGATTGTTGTTGTGGTGGTTTGTCCTCATTTTGTCCTCTTCCTGTGTTTGTCTCAGTTTGTCTCACACCAGGTCTACTGAGCCCTTTATGTGCGGTTTCTCCCTCCATACTGGTGCGTCCTGATGTTTTGCCTGTCATTTTTTCTGCTGCCTTGGTCTCAGCTAGTCTCTGGACTCTGCCCGCTTCTGCTCCAGTATCTGTCGTGTTCCTCTGAGCTTTATCTGCGAGCACCTTCTGCCTGCAAGCCATCACCCAGGGATGCAGCAAGGTCTGCTCTGCTGTCAGCCTCACAGTGGGATCTGGCCGAAGCAGAGCTCTGACAAGGCTTTTGGCTTCTGCACACAAACACATACAAAATAATACGGCACAGATTGTTTATTCGTGTTTGTATGTATCTGTGTCAGTACACTTTTTTGTCAGTACATGTTACCTTCTGTAATGGGGTCCCAATAGGGAGACAGGAAGTGGAGTTGTCCCTGTTTTATCAGATGGAACAGCTCTTCCTGGTCCCGATCCCGACTGCGAAATGGGGGGAATCCACACAGCAGGATGTAGAGAATAACACCCAGAGCCCATACATCCACTGCAACACCATAACCTGTTGGAGCAAATTACAGTAATTCTTGAAGCAAGAAAATATTGCCAAAGATAGTGAATTACAAAAGATCCCCCACTCTAGGCTTTGCCAGTTGTGTGAAATGGTATATGCACTTCCTTCTCCTAAGTGGACAAAGTCATGTTTCCCGTGGAGACAGTTAACTGCCATGGATTAAAGCAGACAGATTTTGCATCGCACAATATTTTTTTATGTAAGTTTTAACTTTTAATTCATGGTTTCACCTATAAGACCATTTAAATGTCCAATTATGTCCATTGTGAAACAAGGCTGGAAGCACCGAATCCCAAATCTTGCAATAATGTGTTGCTGAGACAGAGACAGGTCTCGAGCAAAGCTAATTTTCTCCTGATTTGTGTGTCTGAAAAATGCCATTTTTTACGTCAGAATGTTTGGAAGATGTGTGTCTTGTGAAAAATGGGTCCAATATGTATCTTGGTGACGATGAGGGGAAAAAATTGGTCATACTCTGTGATCATATTCATTTCTCCTGTAAGAATGAATGGATTAAAGACTGCCTTTAGTCTCCTAAAGGGGCGGGGCCGTGGCGAAAAACCATGTGACACTTACACAGGAAATTAATCGTCAGCGAGGCGTCTCGCTTTCTTCTATTAACTGTCTCTGATATTACTCAAAATCATGAGAAAGTGGCATTAGTTTTAAGATAAAAACAGACACATTTAGTGATCAAAATATAGGTTTGAAAGAGAAAAGGAATGTGAAGCAATGATTTATAGCCCACAGCAGCAAACAGCACTAACCTGTCTCAAAGAGAATCTCTGGGGCCACATACGTGGGTGTGCCACATATAGTGAAGACTGGTTCAGTCACAACCATGGCAAGACCAAAGTCTCCCAGCTTCAGCCTACAGATGCCGGCAGCTACAAGCTCTATCTGAGAGAGAACAAAACAGACAAGATACGGACAGACATAGAATCACACACACAGGCGGGGCTGAGACATATTCTTAAAATTCAAATGCATCCAAGGGCACTGACATGCTTAAGATAAAAACTTGTGTTCTTCTTGCTTTACTGCATTTTTGGTTTTGCAAAATACTGATCTCAGTTTATCTAGCCTATTAATCTTATTCTGCTGGTATGATAATATCATAATGTAGCATAATGTGACATATGAGGGGAAAATTTGTTGTTCAAATAGAGAAAAAAAACATGGATTGTACATCTTTAAAGCCATTTAAGCAATATTAAAGCCACTTTATATATTTTTTTCATCTTTGGCACCCCCTTGTGGCAACATCAAAGGAGGTTGTCTATAATTTTTATTAACAAAACAAAAACAGTGTTAGAATGTTGTTTTTTAGGGCAATAATCACATAAAATTCCCACATGACACACTCAACACTCACCAGTAGGTTTTCTGGTTTGAGGTCTCGGTGAACGATACTTTTGCTGTGGATGTAAGTCAGTGCTTCACCCACATCTGACACCATCATTCCTGCCTCTGCCTCTGTAAACTTCCCCCTCTCGCTGATGGCCTCAAACAGATCCCCCCCACCCACCAGCTCCATCACCAGGTAGGAGTGAGTGTGTGTGTGGTGGTGCGCAAACAGCCGCACTATGCGAGGGTGACAGAGGCTACCCAGAAGGCTTAGTTCGTTCTGCATCATGTGCTCTCGACCAATCAGCTTTGAGCGCTCGACAATCTTCACAGCAAGGGTTTGTCCGTTGTCACGACGACGACATTCTCGCACGACTGCAAAGTTGCCATCTCCCACCACACGTCCAATTTCATAGCAACGCTCGATGTCTGCCAGAGTGACATCACTGTCATCTGAGGGAAGGTCAAAGGTCGTCCTCTGCTGTGTGTCCTCCGGTACTTGACCCCCATCTGGAGGCAGATCTGTAAGCTGTAATTGGGCAACACTCTCCTCCTTTTCTTCCTCTTTGCTGATTGGGTGAGCAGGTGGAGGGCCCGCCTGCGTGCACAGTTTTTCCACTTCCTGCTCTGTGTAAAAACTTCCTCTTTGCTTTCCGGACACAGGTGGAAGTGGTACCTTCCCTGACAGTGGATTGATCCTTTCTGGACCCTGATTTTTAGTTTTCCTTGCTAAGCAGTTTTTACACAGTGTAGGAGAGGATATGTCTGCTTCTATAACACCTTCCTCAAATTTAAATGGACCAATGACAGAAGGCTGTCGCCCTCTGACCCCACCCCTCACATGCAGTCTCTGCAGGTGGTTTGGTAGGTGAGCAGGTTTCCTGCATGAATTCTTTTTATGACTCTTTCGAGCATCAGGGTTATATGTTTTAGGCTGCTGTGTGTCTTTATGGTGAGGCAGCTGTGTAAGTGCGTGTTTATTAGTTTGATTATTGACGCGTGTTTTTGTGTCCTGATGTGTCTCTTGCTTAACGTTTGTCTCGCTGCCGTCTGTCCCCTCACTGTATCCACTGTCTCCCTTAGCTGCTTTGTCTGGCGCTGGACGAAGTCTTTTCTCCCAAGCCCGCAGTGCGTCAGCTTGGTAAAGGGAATGTTCTGGAAACAGCTCCTCCAGAGCTTCCTGCACACTGCTCAGCTCTGGACGAGCCTTCCCCAAAGCCAGGAAGGCAACTTCACCCCTGAAGAAATCACATACACCTTTGACCTATTAGAGGAAGAAAAAAAACAGTATCATGAGACCACTTACGTATGTAGAATAAACTATTACATCCACTGGATTTCCCCCAAAATCTTTTAGTTTATTATAATTATTCAATTTTCTAGCAATGCTCAAGAAAGGTCAGAAACTTAGGGTTTAATTTGATCAAGGAATGCAGTGTGTGCAACAAGACAGAGGAGAGCTGAGGTGAAACAAGGATAGAGAACACGGCCAGCAGCTCCCAAGTAATTTGATTTTGAAAACCATCATATGAGAGCTCTGCAGCATCACTGACTGCAAGTCGGGAACGAAACATTTCCTCATCTTTGCTATAGCGTTCATAGATCCCTTTTAATTGAGCTTCTTGTGCTACTTTTATTTACCCCACTCAATAAAAAGGTGTCGCCTAAAGATCAGTGCACTAGGTGTGTTACAACTAACACTCTTGCAATCTGGGGCAAAGTGGGATGATGCCCTGAGGCCCCATAACTCCAGGAGCCTTGAAAGCTGCATGTCTTGTGTCAACCTGTTGGGGCCGATTTAAATGAACATTTGTTTAGGAGCAACTGACATGTTCCAGTGTATTACCTAATCTTCTGGCCATCTCATTAAACCCGAGGGCAGATAGCGTTTAAGCATGTAAAGCAGTGGATGTGGGAGAAAAGCAGAAGTAGTTAATGGGGCCTAATCAAGGCCTCTGGCCTCGGAGGGGCCTCACCTCTCGTGCGTGCGTCGTGTACAGGCGTGTGACTCTGGCTCGGTGCCAGCGAGGAAACCCCAATGCCTCTGAGATATCCAATAGCAGTTGCTCGAAGGACACTACACCCCTACGGTTCAACAGGACTGTTACCTTGAAGGCAGAGAGATAACAGTGATAATTACGTAATTCTTTGCCATGTATGTCATTCTCACAACTATTTATAACTGGCTACCCTTTTTCTCATGAAAAACCCTATAAAAAGTTAATAAATTGCAAATGGTGGCTTTATTTATGGTTAATAATAAATCATTTATTAATGTTTCAGAAATCTTTAATAGTATATCAGTAACAGGAATCCTTAGGTTGCCAGGTTGTGAAAAATATCTTTGCTTGGTTTATGGGTCCTTTGTCTTTTTAGATTTTTAGTTAATCTAGAAAACTCTTCAAAAATTCATTTTTTAATGGCTTTTTAACATTTATAACTGCAGGCTTTATGGCATATTACAAATTAAATAACCCATGAGCATGAGGATTTATCAGTGTGTTACAAACATTTATTTTTTTAACTGCATTATTACTGAACAGAAAGGACAAACACCGTCAAAAAGGTCTTTTCACAACTTCTAAACTAAAAAAGTGTTTTTATTAATACCTTAAGAATCAGTGTATTTATAGTGGTTAATAAAGCCATTAGTTACAACGTAAAAGCCCATCATCAATAGCACCGTATTTTACATGCTACTGAGAAATGGTAAATGATGAGTTCACCTTGCGCAGCATGCTTTGACCACAGGGCCGCACGATGGTGACCAGACGGGGCCTCCCTGCGCTCTCCTCTGCATGCCGAGTGTGGAAGAGAGGGAGATGAGGAGGAGGAGGAGGAGGAGGAGGGAAGTGGGATCTGTGGACTTGTCCCATTGGGTGGGAGTGAATGGGCCATGGCTGAGGTGCCCCACCAGCACGCTTCAACAAAGGGACCAGAGGAGCTGAAGCACGTAGAGATAAGGACAGGAACGGAAGAACAAAGACAGAAATCAAGGGCTGGATTATTGAAAGTGTACTTAATAACGTTGACGTCATTGCACCATTGTTTTCTTCTAGACTTGTACACAAAGAAAAACTCATAAGTAACACAACACCGGTTCCTCTTCCTGTCTGCACGTGTGTGTGTGTGTGTGTGTGTGTTTGTGTGTGTTTGTGTGTGTGTGTGTGCATGTGTGTGTGTGTGTGTGAGACAACAAATCCGGCTGATCAGATTTGAGTGTTTTCCATCACATGGAGTGCAAAGGGCCATTTGAGATTCTTCAAGCACCTTGTCCCGCTGGCTGAATTATTCAGGCTTCCTTAAGTCGTGCAAGCATACACACGCACGCACACACAATTCAACAAAAGCTGGCTTGACCTGCTTAGGGCTCAGGTGAATCTGCATGATTAATGAAGCATTAGAGACACACAGCATCTTTGACGTTTCACTTTCTGGCCCTGAGGGGGACAAAAAGTTGAAATCCGTCCAGTCAGTGGGGGTTTGGGTTTTTTTTGTTTGTTTTTTTTTTGTTACTAGACCCAAACAGAAACACAAGACCCAGTGACAAGGCCCCTCTTTTAACAAGACACCACTGGCCCACGGAAAGTAAGCAACAGCACAAAAACACACACACACACACACAATGAAAGCCTTTCACAGTGGACACTGAAAAACTTCACATCTCTTAGCCAGACTATCTCATAAAGAGCCAGCTGTGGCTTGTTGGGAATCTGAATTAGCCTTTTCTCAAGACCTTTGAGGGTATATGTGTGTGTGTTTGTGTGTGCTGGTTTTTGATACCTATTAAGGATCTTTTCTGACATAAACATTATATGGTCACAATATGGTCATATTAGGACCAATAGTCCTCATAGGGACCAAAGACCGGTCCTAATGCAGCATAACTTGATTTCTGATGTCCTGGTTAAGTTTAGGGCTAAGGTATGAATTGAGGATAGGTTAAGGTTAGGGTTAGGCATGAACTGGTTAAGGTTTGGGTTAGGCTGCACAAATGAATTGAAGTCTGTGTAAAGTCCTAAGAAGAAAAACTTGTGTGTGTGTGTGTATGTGTGTGTGTGTGTGTGTTTGTGTGTGTGTGTCATCATATTATAGGATCACCATCCTATAATGATACTAATCATAGCCTAGGTCTAATATTTTTTTTAATTTACATCCATCTTAGATGGTGTCATAGTGTCTGTAAGCTAGTAAATAAATGAACAGATAATTTATATAAAAAGTCCATTTGTATTTCCAATAAAGAATAAATGAGGTGTGTCGGCTGTAACACCGAGTAAAGTTGTAAAATGTTTTAAATGACAATTTCAGCATCGACTTACCTGCAGTTCTCCATTTAGCGTCAGCGTTACGTGCCGCCTCGCATCCGTACCGGGCTCTCTGTGAGGGCGTCATGATTTTCCACAGAACCACGTGAACTAAAACAACTGAGAAACATTTAATTTTCACTCACTTTTATTCCCTCATAACTTGTTGTGGTCCTCATCGGCTGTTAGGCTCCAGAAAAGGTAACAGGATGCTCTGTGAGATGACCGGACCTGGTGCCCCTACAATGGTTGCTATGGATACAAGTCAAGTTGGACAGTTCGCGGAAGAGAGAAATACCGGAAGCTAAACGATTTTGCCGTCAAATAAAATATTGTGCGGTGGGCGACCTCTCTACATAGCAGCATGTTTTTACATAGAAATATGTTTTTCATCTACTTTTCAGCCTTAAAAATCGTATATTTTCTTTTTGTCAGTAAACTTTATGCCAGTAGAGGGCTCGCGAGGCTCATCAAACAGTTTTTATTTTGAACTTTTTTGACCGGAACCTTGTTTCACTTTGTCAAAACACTGATGAAGAGACCAGCTTAGGTGAGACAATTCTTCATACGTAGCCTAAATGTAAATTCAGAAAACAACGCCATTTTTAAAACTGATCTTTGTAAAGACTTTGAAAAGTACCCTACATTAAAAAAAAAAACTATTAAAACTCGCACCAAGTAAAAGGCCTTAAAAACCTGCAAGTGAATGTGTTGTCTGTTCAATATTAAGTAGCCCAAGTATCTAGCCTGTATAAATTATGTTTTTAGCTGTTCTGAGCTCAGTTATATATA
>JAQLOL010000008.1:12749607-12767540 GCA_029783665.1 Naso thynnoides | reverse complement strand
GCCGCAATTTACCAAACAGACTTTGAATTAGACATATTGGTCAAAACAACTGTTGCTGTGTGTGAATAGCATGGAAACAACACAACTTTATACACCACAGGATTATCTTATGAACACAGGCACTGTGTTGCTCAGTGTCACATTATCAGAGCAGAAACGTCCCGAGGTAAGGGGTACAAAAGGTCAGATATATTGTAATGGTAAATAGATGACCTCAGTTTCAATATTAAAATGTTGCAAATCACACATTATTCCATTTTGAGGGAAAGATTTTATTTTTTCCCATGCTTCTCTCATCAAGTCATGCAGTAGGCCTATTTTACAGGTTTTACGTACTGCAGCCACTTGATGTCACTGAAAACTATGTTGAAGCAAAAAAGTCCAGGGGTCTCATTTATAATCTTGCGTAAGCACAAAACAGGGCTTGAAAGAGGTGTACGCCACTTCCCACGCAAGCTGTCTATAAAAACAAACTTGACGGAAGAATGTGTGCAACTGCATGTAAACTTGGTCCATGCACACACACATTCGGGAGACAAGGGGAATTGGCGACACACAGGGTGATGTGGTGAACTGAAGTCAGACTGTAGAAATGAAACGTGAGAAGCATATGTCTAACGCATTTGATTTCACCTCATATCACGTGTTATATAGACCCACTTGATCAAAACACCTAAAACTGCAGTGTTTTCTGTGCCTGTGCTCGTTTGACATGATTAAATAAGAAAATTTCAATTGTAAAAAAATATAGCCAAAGCAGACTCAAATACAAGTCTGCTCATTATTTTCAGCGCTAAAGAGGAGAGGGCCAGACGTTTTGACACTCACAGTCAGTTGTGGAGCTCGGCAGCGGTTGAAATGATAAGGAAATTCGAGGATGAGGCTTTTTAGCATGTATCGAGTCTTTTTCACGTCAACCACATTATTAACTACTTAACTGATGAAAACATCATTATAGTAAACCGACTTCAAATTGCAATAAATATGCAAAACATAGCGACAGTAGTTTTAAAAAATATATATTCTTAAACTGTGCATAGGTAGAGTTGTTAGTTTTCGTGTTTCTGTTAACATAAGTGTGCTGTCAGAGTGCACTGGAGACATGCAGTGTGGTGCTGCCTCACACACTCTCTTGTAGTCACCTCACCTGAAACATCTTCACCACCTGCTCATATAGACACTGTAAATTGGCCAAGTCTGGAAATAAAGCCAGAGACAGCTCTTGTACAATCTACTTATCCTCATCAAGAGTCCTGATCATGACACAGGCCAAGTTCACCATAAAGCTTCAATAAAGAAACTGCGTTTACCTATCACACTTTTATTCAAACCAAGTCACAGCTCATTTAAATCCCAAGTACTTGGGGCGCCTGGTGGCACAGTCGGTAGAGCAGGCCCACCATATACAGAGGTTATGTCCTTGCCTCAGCGGACCCGGGTTTGATTCCACCTGTGGCCCTTTGCTACATGTCATTCCCCCTCTCTCTCCCGTTTCCTGTCCACTCTTCAGCTGTCCTGTCCTAATAAAAAAAAAATCCCAAGTACTTTACAGGGTTGACAATTTATTTACCTACTACTAACCAAAGTCTTATTCAAGATTTAATATATTTTAGGTTCCTCAATTATTTTAAGTTGGTTAAAAAGGCTTAAGTTGTGTGCTAATACTGATTTTTGTATCGCCCTGAAGATATGACACAGTCTTTAGAGCACAGTCAGTGAACTAAGCATGCCCAGGGGTAAACCATGTACAAACAGTATATTTCTAACAAAACTGAGAAGAACTACGGCTGCTAAGCACTTACCTACAGTCAAGTTATATGGTCTCTTTCCATTTATAATATTTCAACTTACCAAAACACACAGCTGGATGATGCTCTGTTTGTCTAATGAGAGAAAACATCAAAAATGCTAACTTGGTCAGTGTCATTGTGTGTATGTTTGTGAAGGGTTGTAACGTGTGTTCATACTGACAGTTAGTGGGTTTTCACTAGCAGACATACAAAAAAACCCAGAAAGTAAATGGCAAATGTCTGCTCCAAAAGTTTACCTGGCTGTAATGTTATGTGTTATGGCCTAAAATTACAAAGAACAATACACATATATATTAGTGCCTAAGCAGCTATACTTTAATGCCTGTATTACTCATGCTGTATACTGCTGAAATTAGCAGCATCATATGATCAAGGGTTTTACGTAACTCAAGGTTTACTTCAACCGTGGTCAATTAGGTTGTTTGTAGTGAAGTTTAATTAACTTAACATGTGTAATGCTTAATTACCCTCTGTCTTATTAACGTTAATTTAGGGATGATAGTATATTAACATTTAACTTAACAATAAGCTTAGTTACCCAAACTTAGAGATTAAAACTCACAAAAGATGGATATGAGAGGACTGCAGCAAATGAACTTTAAATATTTGCCTTAAGTTACCGTCACAAAACTGCATGCTGGCTATCGTTAGCTAATTACTACTAACATCACAAAAAAAAGATAACTGGTTTGTAGCTAAGGCTAACATTACTCACTCATGTAAATCATTATGTTTTTTTGTTTGTTTTTTTTAAAAACAATTTCCAGCTTTGTATGAGTGTTAGGAAAACAAGTAGAGTTAGTGGGAAGTGCATAGTTTGTTGTAAAGTCATAAATCGTTTGCTAACGTTAATGCTACAGCCATCGTAAACTTAACTGTACAAGGTGGTTATGAGTTTTACTATGCTGCACAGGTAAAAAACTTCTCCTTTACATTTGTGCTTCAATTCTGTATAAGTAAGACACTATGGCGTAGTTTGTAAATACTGAGCCTATAGTGACACTGTCAAGACACAGGCAGGAGAGACAGCTAGCATGAAGACACTCTCTGCTGGGAAGATCAATGAATAACGGTCGGAGTTCGTGCAGTAAAGCATGAAACAGTTGGAGGCGTTCATGGTCCCTCGGAAATGTCCGAATCTAAAAGAAAATGTTTTTTCTCTCTCTCCCTCTTTCTTTCTTTCTTTCTTTTTCCTACTTTCTTTCTTTCTCTTTGTTAATGGTAAATTGTACTTACATCTATAACAAGTACAACAAAAAGTAAAACTCATGGATAAATGGTTCAGAGTGTTTAATCCACCAAAGCATGGCTGCACATAGAAGCTCACAGAAAAACATTTTGATAAAAGTTTCCCATTCAAAGAACATGGGAAAAGGTTTAAAATTTCATAATTTTCAAAAGGTTGCTGCTCATTCATACTTTCAGAGAGAAACTTCATTCAAACATCAAAATATTCCAAATTCCTTCTATATTTCAACATCTATTCAGCTTTCAAATATCATTTAAAATAACTTTTTCACACTGTCATTATGATGGATTCAAATGGGAACCGTTTCAAACGCATTCAAATTTAACCTTTTCCCAGTCATTCATACGTTCACATAGAAACACCATTAAAACATTCACAAAGCTTAGAACCTTCAGGATATGAATCAACAGCGTTCTAACATTTGTACTTTCCTCACAATCAGAGATTAAAATCTAGTCATTTTTCTCACCCTCTGGGATTTTATAATTGGTATGAAATGTGGAATCTTCAGTTGGCTAAAGTAGGTGATGTCATTGCTAGAGTGGAAGGTGATTTTCACCAGTCTTTTGTTGCCACTGCCTCAACCTCTTTGAAACATGCTGCTGGTATCAAAATCAAAATGGACATATAACTTTTCAAAAAATAATTACATTTCTCAGTTACATTTGAGATGTTGTCTATGCTGTTTTCCATTAAAATATGGGTTTTCATTTCAGTGTTTAGAAAATCATCACTTCTGTTTCTGCGTACATTTTGCACAGGATCCTAACTTTGGAAATGTGGTTGTAAAATTTGTGCTGCAGTTATCATTTTCTAACTATACTATAATTGTGATGCTTTACTATAAACTATGAACTGAAATAGAATGTTCAAATTTAACACCTCACTCACACATTTAAACTTTACAAATGTAATGCAGAACTTTTGGGGAATGTTCCCTCAAGGTACTCTGAAAGTTGTAGGCTAAGTTATCTTCAGGGAACGTTCCTCAAAGGTTCTCTGAAGGTTACATAAAAATAACCCTTGGGGAACACTTAGGGAACTCTTAGGGAACGTTCCCTAAAGGTTCTCTGAAGGTTACACAGAAACAACCTTCAGAGAACCTTAAGGGGACGTTCCCTAAAGGTTCTCTAACAGTTACACAGAAATAACCTTCAGAGAACCCTCGGGGAACGTTACCTAAAGGTACTCTGAGGGTTACAGAAAATAAGGAACCTTTAGGGAACGTTCCCTAAAGGTTCTCTGAAAATTACACAAAAATAACCTTCAGATAACCTTTGGGGAACATTCCTTAAAGGTTCTCTGAAGATTACATAAAATAACCTCAGGTTACATGAAAAACAACCTTTAGGAAACCCTTGGGAAATGTTCCCAGAAGGTTACCTGTTTGCTGGGTAGTTTTATTGGTCTCATGTCTTTTGCCTTAATCGTGCCTCTTTAAGTGCAAACGTTGAGTTTTTTCAACTTCTGGATTAGTCTATCTGTGGTAAATTAATCAGCTTAGTGTAATTGGCACTATATAGAATTACTGGCATGTGACTGCAGCTGTTCAAGTTTTTTCCTCCAGTGTAATTACACATGAACATGGCTTTACTTGGCTAAGTAGGGCTTTGATTTCGGGTCACTTCCTTTATTTAATTTAATTTTTTTTATTTTTTGTTAGGAAACTAATAGCCTAGTATGTAAATTAATTGTTCTAGAGAAGTGGCTGTAACATGTAATCGTTTTCGTTTTTCATTGACTGTCATATGGCCTTGCGATAACCACCCACGCTGCAATTAGGCCTATCTGCTTTTCCATCAGTGATAACTGACTGAACTTGGGTGAAGCTCACTTTGTGTCTCTGTCGCACTGCTCATAGCTGCTTAAACAATGCTGTTAATTGTGTTTATTTCCGCTCTGAATGACCGCAGGCGGAGAAGACGAGCAGCAGAGCCGCGGGGTCAGTGCGCCCTCCTCGGTCTTTGCTCAGATTGTTTTCGGATGTCTGAACCTCCGTCACCACCACGAACCCTCGTTCATTTCTTTTGTGCTCCTTTCGAACGCCTCGCGGGACTGTTGCTCGGCCGCGCGCACGCACGCGGGGCTGCAGAATCCATGCAGCTCCACCTCGAGGGGGTCTCAGTGACCGAGAGCCCCCACCCCTCGTCTCTCTCTCTCTGCCCCCGCGGCTCCTCCTGCGCCCGCCCCGGCACAGATTGTTGACAAAAGACGCTGCGAGACGGAGCGAAGGAGCCCGGACCCCAGTACTGGTGAGCAGATCTGCCCGTTAACTTGACTCCTTTCCCCGTATAGTCAGAGGAGAAGACCGGGACGAAGGGGTGAGGGGGACGAGGACTCCGTTCCTAGAAAACCGTGAGTCACAACGGGCTGCTTTGTGTCAGTAGCGGACTGCATGTAGCCAAACGTTAGCCGTAGTAACACTGCGGGGTCGTTGCCCTCCTCCCCACCGCCGCCGTGTGATTCGGTATCATATGATGCTCATTTCTGTCTGCAGCCTGGGGCAGATTATGACAGCTTTCCGTTTCTCTTTGTGCCTTTGTGTGTCCCCTCTCCGGAAGGTGTGGCCGAGGTAATTCGGGTGTTGGCGGTGGTCGGACCGCAGCAGGCCGGCGTGAAGTGGACGCCCCCCCTCCCCGCCTCCTCCTCTCTCCCTCATGAAAACCACTAGTGACTGGTATTTGCCGACAAAATCAGCGGTCAAGATGGGTCAGTCACTGTGAGCGGAAGCGCCAGACCAGCGTTGGAGGCGGCGGCCTTGGGCAGGTCTATTCAGCCGGGAATGGTGTGAGCTGAGACGGCCAGACAGTCTGGATCTGACCGGGGACCCGTCATTCCCCCGGAGCCTCCGCGGCTCTAAGCCGCGTCCTGAGCCCTCCAAGATGGGGAAGTGCGACGGACGGTGCACGCTGCTGGTGATATGTTCACTGCAGCTGGTGAGTGGGTTTATATGTGTAAATACGTTACGTGTGTTTGTGTTTGTGCGCGAGCGAAGCTGCTGCTCTGCTCGCTCACCATGAAGATATAATTAGAGCAGCGTGCTACAGACACGCACATTGTAATTAGATATTTTTGTCCAGCCTCTCTGTACAGTCTCCAAAAAAAGCTTTGAGCTGCAGCTGCTGGGCTGCCATGCCACATTACAGGCGAGGGTGTGTGTGTGTCTTTGAAGCGGAGGGAGCGGGGCAGGGGGCATTTTGGTGTCGGGGTGGTCTCTCTGTAGTGAGGGGTGATGGTCCCATCCTGACAAAACCATGTGAATGTTAAGCCCAAGAGGGACAAGGAGGCCCTGTTCACCATCTGGTCTCCATTCTGGAGTTAAAGTCAGCGTTCCTTGTGCCCACAAATAGCTTGAGAATATTCCTCCAAAATGTAATAAGTGTGTAATATGAGACAGTAAATCAGCTCCTCCTGTAGTTGCATGATGCACAGCAGCGTGTGAGCGCTTGTTGTCCTGTCTATTGTTTGCAGGGCTGATGAGTTGTTGTGTGGCAGGGGGATCCAGTCCATAGATTCTCATTAGTTTAGGGAAGCTTTTGGGGGGTGCTCCTTCAGTCACTGGACTGGCTGGTGCTCTAGGCAGTTACCATGGAAACAACTGCGGCAGACCTGTGTATGTGTGTCCCTGTCACTGTCTCTCTGTGTGTATGAAACCTTGATTACTTGTGTTTCTGTGTGTGCTACATTTGCATAAATCCTCAGTTGTGTGTGTTTTTACATATGTTTCTTTTCCCCTATTTTGTGTGTTTATATATATATTGTGTATATAATCCCTCCCTTGTTTCCTAGGTGGCAGCCCTACAAAGGCAGGTGTTTGATTTTCTGGGCTACCAATGGGCTCCCATCCTGGCCAACTTCCTGCACATTATGGCTGTCATCCTGGGCATGTTCGGTACCGTGCAGTTTCGCTTCAGATACCTCATCTTTGTAAGTATATCCCTCACTGACTCCTGTATATTTAAGTGACTAAAGCATGAGTGTGTGTATGTGTGTGTGTGTGCGGTTACTTTCATACAGAAACTGATGTCTGTATTTGTTTTGCAGTATGCAGTATGGCTGGTCCTCTGGGTGGGTTGGAACTCATTCATTATCTGCTTCTACCTGGAGGTTGGAAACCTGTCACAGGTAAGTTTGATGTGTTAACACTTGTGGCTGTGTTTGATGCCAATTCTGGTATTGTTATAAATTCCTCTTAGTAAACATCTTGACTCAGTCTTTTGTCCTTTTGCAGCCTCTCATTTCAGTGCACATATATCTACATGTTTCTACCAGTTTACTAAAGAGGAATTGTTTATTGACAAAGGATTTATTTGAATGTTTATTCAGATGCCTGATGTAGAAAAAGATATAGAATCATCCAGTAATTCATTAAGAAAAGGCACTGATTTGAAAGAATCAGCTCTAAACTGCGAAGCAAAAAAAGTTTTTTCTGTTTCCCTCCTTTTTAAAAGGTTGCTTTGTGACCCCGAAGATTTAACTGCTGACCCCTTGATAGGGTCCTGACCCTCAGGTTGGGAACCCTTGGTTCACGCTATGCATCATGCAAAAATGACAAATATTCTCTGAATCCAGCCTCTCAAGTCAGAAGATTGTCTTATTCACATAACAAAACAAAACATGTAACAACAATAACAGAAATATCCCTGTTTACATAACATGTTTACAGTCACGATCTTGTAGCTTTTCTTCTTTTTACTTGCAATTTTGCTATTGGTGTCATTTCTTTGAGAGCTATACATTGTCCACTTTTCCCATTTCTTTCACACAGGCTTCCTTGATTGTTTCAATATGCGTTATTTTGTGTATTATAAACATTTCTTCCACTATATTCAGCTTTTCCAAGATGGCCTAATATCATTGTTTCTCTGTTTGGTGTCCTTGTGAAATGATGTCAGATTGGGCTTAATTTTTCCTCATTTTCTTACATTTTGTAGACTAATGAAATTAATGAAAAATATATTTTGACTGACGAATCGGCAATAAGAATAGTTACTGTGTCCCAGTTTATATGCATGTGTATGTGCATGTGTGTGTTCAGGACAGAGACTTTCTCATGACGTTCAACACATCCCTTCATCGCTCGTGGTGGATGGAGCACGGTCCTGGTTGCCTGGTGACGCCAGTGCTTGACTCTCACATAGCTCCTGATGACCATCATGTCATCACTGTCTCCGGGTGTCTCCTTGACTACCAGTACATCGAGGTGTTGAGTTCAGCCATTCAGATCTTATTGGCTGTACGTATCTAACACTCGCATACATAAAAACACATATACTGTTTTTCAGTGGTTTTTCAGTTTCCTTAACTTCAACCTTCAGCTCAAATATGTTATGAAACTCAGGAATAACACTCAGACATCAGTAGTGACTCAGCCTGTACAACAACAGTCACCTAATTCCTGGTCTTCTCTCCTCTGACAGCTCTTTGGTTTTGTGTACGCCTGCTACGTGAGCAAAGTCTTCCAGGATGACGAGGACAGCTGTGAGTGCTTTTGTCTTCACCAAGACACTTGTTGATCCTCCTCTAGTGCTTTTTTCAGCCGATAAGATTTACTTGTGTCATACTGCTGAGGGTCTTTTGTGTAAGCGATCTATGGCTATGGATGTGGGTGCTCATTGTTTTCTCCTGCCTGAGTCATACTGAGCAGTATCACCGCAAAGAGTTCCCTCTGGAAGATCTGAGCACTCCATCTGTGGGGGGGTATTAAAGATGTCTGCTGGTATATTCCCACTGTTAAGAGTGTCCGGCTGTCTGCTGGCTCGTGCTCGTCTGTCTCTCTTGGGTATGCCATCTGTGTGTCTGAATGGTTTTGCTCACGTGCCTCTTGTGAGAGTTTCGCTTAGCAGAGGAAATTAAGTCCTGTACTTCAAATATTAAAGAATATAATTAAGTTCCTGTAAGAGGAAGTATCATGCTGTGTCTGTGATGTTAAACAGCTTGCTTTAATAACGTGTACTCGTCACAGATAGTAGTAATCAAACAATGATGAAATTAAATGTAAATAGTTTTGAGGCATTGATAAATCAAAGCTTGACTTTCAACTCAGTCCTATAAGTCAGGGTTTACAGAAAGTCTCGACATTTGGGAAAATGCTGAATTCTAATTGTGTTGTTCTCAAGGTTATGAATATGCTTGAACTGGAGTGTACTCCTTGCAAAAAAAGCTTGATTTTAACATAATCTGGAGTTTCACCTACATAATCAGTCATGTGAACCAAAAATCTTTTAATATTTAAAGTGAAAAGATACCATGAGCCCCTGTTTGTCATGTCCTGGTGTCCACATTAGCGAGTATAAAATAATCATGACTAAAACATGCAAAGTTAATATAAACAGCTGTAAAACAAAAGTGACAATATGCACTGATGGCAGTGAAATTCAGGAAAAGAAAATTACAGTTGCATTTATAGTAACAATTTAGGTGTGATAATGAAGGCCTTGAGAGTCAATTTTTTTTGGATTGAGGTACCTTGAAAATGCTTGAATTTCACTATTGAAACTGGTGAGCAATGAATATTACTGTATTATATTTGTAGTTAATAAAACAGCTGTGATACATCAGCCAACATATATGCTCCACATATATTCTCTCTCTCTCTCTCTCTCTCTCTCTCTCTCAGTTGCAGTTACTGACAACAAATGTGTAATTAAATTATAGTTACTTATGAAAATGCTAATATTACAAGGGGGGTTACATCTGAATATTTTCTGTAAAACGCTTAGGGTGTATGTTGAATAGTATTCATTTTGTTGCTTTGCATGTTTTTGTTGTGCACTGTGCTTTCTTTTATTATTTCCAGTCAAGCCCGCTTGACAAAGTTTGATGCTATTTTGATGCTTTTGTTTGGTTCTTTTGTTTGAACTTGCAGCACCCCATGTCTGGCATTAGCACTGCCTGGTTTAAGCATTTGAAAATGGTTCACAATTGAAAGCATTTGTTACAAATTTAGAAAAGTAGTCAAAGAATAAAATGTAATAAGTTGCATTACTTTTTACATTTTAAAAAGGGTAACTAGTAATCTGTAACCTATTGCATTTTCAAAGTAACCTTCCTAGCCCTCTCTCTATATATGCGTGTATGTATGTATTTAATACCATGGTGGAGAAACTGCTGTTGAACTAGAAAAATTGTTCCAAAATGAATTCAAACATCTGAAGTGTTTCTGTTCTGCACATATGGGCATGTGAGAAAACAGATCCGTAACTTGTGGTCTAAATCTCCTTTGATGTAGACGATCAGGGACTCTTTTCTTTCTCAGATGGCGCCACATAAGTTTGTTCCTTTGGATCAATGGAGAAAAATTAGAGCAAAATATCAGTGACATAGAGGCAGTGAGAAAGATGTTTTATCGCTGAATCTCTGCATATTCTGATATCACAGTTGGTGTTACAAAGGTATACCAAAAACTCTATGATACCATCTGATGCCTTAATAGATCTCTTTGTCAAAATTGATTCTGATCTTGAAATAGGTTTTTGGAAACAGGAATGATGTCATCCCTTCTCTCTTTCTATCTCGCTCTCTCTTGAAGTTGATTTCATTGGTGGCTTTGACTCGTACGGCTACCAGCCTCCTCAGAAGTCTTCTCACCTGCAACTGCAGCCTCTTTACACGTGAGTTTAAAAATAAGGTTTTCCAATTCTCCTTTCAATCCTTTTGCTGAGCATTTGACTTTCAAGAGGTACTCCATTGAATCAGTGATGATTTTCTAAAATGTTTGGGGCCTGACAGATAAAAAATCAATACGAATGAAGCTGAGATATTCTGACATTTAGCTCCAAGTGTGGGTCAAGCTTTAGGAAAGCTGCATCCTACATAGAGATCCACCCTGCCTCCTGAATTCCTAGCTTTTTAAAATCCTCAACCTCCAGTCTGTAATGCATGTTTGTGAATACTGTTAAGTTTTAATTCAAAGAGGCGCCCACATGGCCAAATGACATCACCGGACAAGCCCCTTCGCTGTGGGTTTACGCCCGTCCATGCACATTTTCTAGCTATACTGGCTGAGAAAATAAAGAGCTTCAAGGAGCTGCTGGTGGTTGAAGTGAGGAAATACATCAGGACTCGCCGTAAAAGCCTCATCTGTCTCAGACGGCGGGTTATTTCTGTTCTAATGACATCATCAGGGTTATTTGTTCCAAGTTTGGAAAGTTCCCTCCAGAGCTACACAAGACAGACAATATACGACTGTGTTCTGAGGTCCTCATGACCAATAAACAGATACTCATGTTTAAAATCTGTGGAGTGCGTGTGTATTAAATGCGGCATAGTGTTGAATTAATGTCTGATATTGTGATTTCCCCTGATCTCATCCTCTCCCTTCCGCAGGGCTGGTTAACTGTTGAAAGCGCCCCCCTCAGGCCAGACCCTGGCAGTGTCACTGTGGATGGAAAGTAGCGGTTGCCTTGATTACACTCGCTCTGTGTATCACAGTTTACCCGAGGAATGGACATACCCCACTCAGAGGAAGAGACGTCTGTGCGTGTGTGCATGTGTGCTTGTGTCTGAGAAAGAGAAACACAGCCCTGAATAGAATGTACAGAGCTCAGGGAAGAACCAGCATGCCAGGTGGTGTGACGACATGAAGGAGGAGGAGGAGGAGACATAAAGAGAAGCTGGGGACACCTCTGTCAAATCACCGAAGACACACTTCACTTAACTGCCAGCTCTCAACACTCCCACTAGTGTGAGTGACTGTGTGTGTGTGTTTGTGTGTGTGTAATGTATGTGTGTGTGATTGTGTAACTTTAAAGGAGTAGCTGGTGCTTTGTGGTTGCACCCTGGACTCTTACCACTTGGTGTCCCTGTGAATTTTTTTTTTTTTTTTGGGGGGTGGGGAGGTGGGGGGTGGTCGGGGTGGTCGGGGTGGGGGGTCCTCATTTAGGGATGTGGGTGGGGTCACATGATAAAAAGAGGCACGGCTCGTACCTGTTGTCGTTTTAGAATGTGGTGATGTCAAACTAGAGCAGTCTTATGATTCCCATTCCCAAAGCCATCTTTCCGTCCGATGCAGTTCACACCACTGTTGACATTCAAGCTTTTCACATCACAGCCCGGGCCTGCGAGGCAGGAAAACGGAGCCAGTGGAGCGGAAAGGATGATCTTCATAAAGAATTAGGCTAGCCTTAATTAGCATATTTTATTGTTGACCAAAACCAACAAGAAGTTCATGGTATCTGATAACTTGGTGTAATTAACCTTAAACTAATGTGTCACAGAAAAACACTTAAATGATCCTAAATAATTTCCCTAAAAAAGCTGGGATCTGTAGATTTGAGCAAATAACACTAGTGTTTTTTGGGGGACTGTTTTCAGCTGCACTAATGAGTATTTACAACAGCAGGATGGTGTGTGTGGCATCATCTCAAAATACACTAGGGTGCCCAGGTTCATCATAATAAAAGCACATGGGTCCAGCAGTGTAGCTGTAGGTGTTTTTAAAAGGTTCTGGACAACAGTAGAATTGACAGATGAATACACTGTGTCAGCCTTGTCAGTAGTCTTGATATATTGTTATTTTTCAGCTTTTCTTTGTTTTGTTGACCATAAATATAGAATAGACCAGACTCATCCTTTAAATTCATGTGTCAGTCAGTTAAGTCCATCGCCACGATATTTTGTTTTGGGAAAATAAATTTGTGTAATGGTGTTGATAAGGGTTGCAGATGGCTTTGGGATCAGGCATTAGTGTGTCAGTGGGGAGGAGCAGTGGGAATACTGTGCATGTAAATAACCAGCCAATGATTGTTTTTGTTGGTTCCATTTAGAAAAAGGGGGGGGGGGTGTTGCATTAGGGGGTGGGTAGGGCTTCGGGGTGAGAGGGGTACACATCAACGTTTTTCTTCATACCTGTTCCTCTCATTCTTTCTTGTATGGATATCCTCACGCTGCCCTCTTCTAACCTGTCGGCAGCTAAGTCTCCCTGTTGTCTCTCTCACTGACTTTCTCTGCAGCTCATTTGTCAATCTCCTCTGGAGAACAGAGCGATAAAGGCGATCTAAGAGGAAAATAAGTCATGAACGTACACAGCGACATGCTCGGAGTAGTTTTTGTAGAAGTAATGGGAGACAGGAAAAGAGAAGGAGGGAGACAGGTATGAGGGGAAGACCTTATTGGGTGTACGGTGAAGTTTGAAATAATAAAAAAAACACTTTCTACATTAATCATGACTGCTGTTGTCATCTGTAGAGTGACTAGAGGTTTAATAACATGAGTGCATTCCTTTCTAGCTTTGATTACGTTATAAATAAATATCTAGATTATGTGGAATGGGATTACACGTATACCAGATTAGTTTTGGAAGATTAAACAAAAAATGCATCCAGATGAGCTGATAGTGTACAGTGGGAATTTCATTTGACTGAATAATGTGATGCATTTAATAGATCGACAGCCCATAATTACAAAAATAGCACTGTGAAGTTCAAAAAATGTCTCATTTGCAGGGCCAAAGACTGAGCTCACTGTGACCTTTTCAGTCGAGTTGATTTCATGATACTAAACTGATATTATAGAAAGTTTTTTTTTTAAATCTTTTGAAATTTTTGAAAAATAGTGCTGTGGCATTTATAACATGTTTCATTGCTTGCATAATGTTTGAAATTTTAATATATTATTACTCTGTAAAAAGTTTTAGTAGGCCTATAGGCTGTTGGCAGCAAATAACAAATACAAATAGAGCACAATAGACATGTAACACAATATAACAAGTACTGTTAAAACTGACCAACACAGAGAAACAAAACAAAACAAAAAAGGACAAAATTTTGAAGTGGAATATTGATTATTTATTACCTTTTATTTTGAAAAAAAAGTAAAATGTTGAATCGCGTCTTCACTGTCATGCAAGAATTAAATGTTTTCAAAGTGCAATTTGATCCAGTACAACAGGGACGCACATGCATGTTTTATAGATTAGCCAAAGAATTTCCATATGATTATCATAGATAGGCTATAGGGTTGCCATAATCTAGTTGCATTACGTCATTCATACACCGGCTGGGACCGTCTTTACTCCGAAGCCTCGGGGTCGCCACTGTCACATTTCCAAAAGTCAGAGGGGTGTTTTGTTATTTGGGTCACAGGCTCCGGTTTTTTATACCGTCCACTTACATTCCGGAGGTGTAACAGGGCGTTCAGTCGCCACTCTCGCGCTGACCGTGTGGCGCAGCACGTTGCCACGGCTGCTAAGCACCCCGTCACCGTAGAGACCCCGGAACATTGTGTACAGTCCAGCCCCGACGAGGTCGCAGATAATTACATTAAGGCCTATATTTACTGTGTTTTATATGTAAGTAGCCTGTCATTGATGTCATATTATAATTAGCCTTTATAAATGTAAATTTGTTGTTATGTGTGCAGAAAACTAAATCTTGTGGAATTTGTGACGTCTTTTGTCCGGGTAACTCAAAAGGCTGTGCAGTGACTGTCTATTAAAAAGGGCCATTTTTACGCCATTAACAAATAATGTGAATCAGCCAAAACAAAAATATTTATAAATACACCCCCACTAGACTACACTCACATAACAAAGGGACCGGTCCAGTACGGCCCTCCCTCCCCTCCCGGTTGGCGCAATGAACCGCACGCTCTCTCTCATCCCTTCCCGTCATGCAGCGCTCTTGCCTGCTCCTCCGCCGAGCCGCCATGTTGTCGGAGTGAAAGCCAGGGGTGTCAGAGAGAAACTGGGGCCGAAATCCGCGACCATCCACCCTCTCCGCCGGTGAGTATCACTCACTCCTCGGTCGCGGTAGCACGGGATGTTGTTAATCCACGCATCGGTGTGGGTATTGTTGCTATGGCGGCTCTGAGGGCGGTTAAAGGGGAGTATTTTGCGAGGCTGAAGCGGCTGCCTCCCTTTCTGCTTCTTGCCTCCTTCCTCCTGTTGTGTCGGTCTTCCGCTCCAGACAGCTCTCGGGCCTTTGTTAGCATCCGCGTCACCGGGGACCTGTAGGGTTGCAAGGTCGGCAGACAGGTAGAGACCCCCAGGTGTTTATTAAAATTAAAATAATGTTTTTAGGAGACTGCTGCCGTTGTTAAAAACATTGTGTGGAGCCCATGTTTGGCCACCGGTTCGCCTGGGCTGAGCTTGTGTCGGGAGGCCGTGTTATTGTATGTAGACATGGGCAGTGAACCCTCCATAACAGATCGGAGACTGGCATGAGTGGACGCCAGTGCATGAAAACGAAACCCCCAGTAACCGTAACGACTCCTTTCACGAAGCTTCTATACATATCCCCTCGTTTTGATGTGTCATGTCTGTTAGGAGAGACATGTTTGGTCTGTTGAGACACCTAACGTTATCTCATGCTAGCTGCAGGTTGCCAGCTCGTATTGTCACACCCCTGTCTGTGCCCCGGTATGCGGTGGATTGATCCTCGGTATTGAATAATGATTAACCCGGTTAGTTTGTGGTACCCAGTTCCTGTTTCCGTGTGCTACAAGTCAAACGTGTAGCATAACAAGCCGTGTGCGCCTCACTTTGGGAAATGGTCACAGTGTTGTGGATTTCCGGGTGTTTCTCTACCTGATTTCGAGCCGTAGCAAAGAAATAAAGAGACCTCATGTCTTGAATGAATGAAGCATGGATCAGGTAAACAGACGTGAGCACATAATATTAATGCTCATTTGGCAGGATGGTTTGTTTTTATCTTTTGGGACTGTTGTGCTGGTCAGCTCATGGTTTTTGTCTTTATGGAGGTAGTGTGTTGCACAGTGTTTTCAGCAGACTTGAGAGAAAACTGCATGCGTCCAAAGATTCATGGTGTCACACAGACTCTGGCAAAGTTAATCACTTTATATAGCTCAATGTAAAAGGAACCACTTGTAATTTCCTTATGGCCTGTAGGGACACTAATGTGAAACTGGTAATTTTAACAGAGATTAGACCTTGTTGGATAAGGAGAGGTTGTAAAATACAAATTATATCCCTCTGACTGCTGAAAACCGCTGAGGTTGTTGTGCCTAATGCTGACCACAAAACTCCAAACAGACGGGTCCATGCATATAGCATATTGGGTTTATTATTGCTCCCATGATGATCAGCTCACCACCACTGTGTGAAATGACAGGGCCACTCTGACCTTTTCAAAACAAGGAACACCAATTTGTCTCAGGCCCATAAATATCAAACAGTGCAAACTTACTAAAAAAATTTAAATAGTTTCCTTTTATGCGACACGCTTAGTTGCCAGTTTAATTAGGTACAGTCAGCAGTTGATCTTGTTTTTAAGAGGGATGTATTAACTTAATGGGTGCTGTGGAACTGTATTCTGTTTTGCTAAGGTGTTTCTAATCATCTACCCTCACTGTTGTAAGAGGATGGACAAAATGTTAGAAAAAATCTCACTATAATGCAATGTAGTTTAACCACACTACAAATTGCAGCCTTTGGTATGACCTATGAAGTCAAATTAACGCCTCTCTAAAACAAACTTAAAATCATGACTTCATTGAAAGTAGGATTTATTACAAGACTGCATTTATTTCATGGGAGTCCCTAATAAACTGGCAACCGAATATGTGCTCTTGTGGTGTTCTAACATATCAGCTGGAACAGTGTGAACCCGACTGGTAGCAATAATGTGCAACCCACATAGTCATGCTTGTACAGGTTTTCATAAAGAACAAGTTTTTGTGAGTAGAGCACCTCGAGCCAGAGAGGGAAAACAAAACTGTGACCGATATGCAGATCAGTGGGTTAAGTGTCTCGATAGTGTTTGGGGATGCTTAACATAGAATTTATTTTAAGACATGTGCAGGGGAACTTTTCTCTCTGTGGTCCATTTCACTGGAGATAGTACAGTTATGTTTGGCTCCAGCCGCATACAGCAGCATAGTAAAGTTTACAGTATATCACGCTGAGTGCAGGTAGACAGGTTGGCAGTTAAATCACCTGCCTTCTGGGTTTGCTGGAAAATGGATTCTCTAGTTTATATCAGTTACTATTAATCCTGGCTGTCTTGTTCGGATGATCAGCAATAAAGTAGCTTTAATAGCAAGTTGCCACTTTGCTTCAAGAATGCTAGATCTACTCTATGATTCATATTAGTATGTCCATTTTGTGGCTGCAAGGTGATATATGGTTATTTGAAAGGATTAAACTGATTACTTTGAAATTTACATTAAAATCTAGGTTTCTGCTGCTGAGCAGCTTAATGCAGTTATACATTCAAATTAGACATTACATCAGTTAATTTACTAAGTAGACCATTTTCATTCAGAGTGGGACTGTTAGTACAGTGCACTGATGTAGTGTTTTGCAAGGGTGAAAGTATCTGTATTCTTATGGTAGTTTTGGATAGCAATAAAAGTAACAGCCTTTGCAAGTTTACAAGTACATACCAAAAACTAATGCAGTCAAAGGCCATGTTTAGACAAGAGCAGCCCTACTAAAAGCAGAAGAATCTTTTCTTTGCGTTTATTAGAAATCTGCATTTACATGAAAAACCGAAAGCACTGTAGTATGCATACCAGGCTGGTAGTTGGCAGTGCAGCTCTGTTAAAACATACCATAGGAACTGCCGAAGTTGCTAACTTCCTGCTGCTGCTAAGCCCTAACCAGTGCCACTAATTAAAGAAATTGAGCTGCCACAGGCTGTTGTGAGAAAGAAAGGCCAAACTGCAACAAAAGTTTGCCAATTGATGCAAAAACTTGCTCAGGGTAAGCTGTCCCTAAAACGCCACTGCAGCAAATCCTACCCCTATAAATATGGTTGGGGATTGCAGGGTAATTCAAGATATGATACAGTACGCAATATGTATATTAGGCTTGAGAAGGTTTCGGGTAGGGCTGCACAATAAATCGTAAAAAAAATCACAATCTCGATTCAAACATACATGCAATCTCATTTCTAAATGACGGCGATTTACTT
>JAQLOL010000008.1:12723150-12731039 GCA_029783665.1 Naso thynnoides | reverse complement strand
GCTGTCGTGCTCTCTCTTTTTAGTCCAGTCTGAACTGAGATGAAATGGTTGCAGGGAAAGTAGCAACGGAGTAAACTGTTTCGTCTCAGCTCGAGCAGACTGATGGTGTGGCTTGCAGACACTCTGTTGTCAGCAGAGGCGAATCAGAGCATGGTAAGCTAATCAGCTCGTACCGATGCCACCCGTCGCTAAGAAGCAGACCAGCGAATTAGGACAAGGAGTACAGAGAGCTTCACTGAATTTTCATTTTTCTGCAAAACCCTTGTCCCAGTGGCAAAGAAAATATCATGTTAAAAACAGGGTTTACTGGAGACCAATTCAGCAGCAAACTGTGTCATTTTTCAACCACTATCACACTCTTTAATCAGGTTAAACATCATAATGACAAAGTTAAGCCAAAAAAGTTGTCTAGTTTCACTTAAAGTCTAACACAGCCAAATAACCTCACAGTGTACAGGGGGCTTATTGCAATGGTGATAAAAACAAACAGACATCAAGTTCACAGGTGACTTTCTGTATCAGGGTTTGAGGTTCTTTTCCTCTATGTTCAACACAGAATGTGAACAGGCTGGATTTGCTTATGTTTCAAAGGTACAACCCTCGGGACATTCCTGTTTTTCCTCAGACGAGACTTGCTGTCATATTCAAGTTCATGCTCAGTATACAGTGGTATGGACTCTTGTGCATCTTCATAAAAGAAAGGATTTTAAACCATGTATGTGACAAAAATATTTCAGCTGAGTGTTTGTGTTGTAAACAGAAAACAACATTAATGAGTTACAATCTCTGCCTTGTTCTGTGATACAGTTTAGAAATGTGTTAACTCAGGGGGCAAGGGGCCCCTCTGGGGTCCTGGTTCTGTGTCTGTCTGGGTTAAACCACATGCAGCCTTTTCCACCGAAATGATCTATTAATATGCCATGACGTCCAGTCTGCAAACTCCAGACACATTATTTCCTCACTCTCTTCAACATCGCTGTCCTTTTTATCTCTGCATTTTGCCTGGCATCCATCACTTCACCTCACAGGCTACTTGGATGTTCTCCACTCTGAATTTCATCTCCTTTTGTTCGACTGTTCCCTCAGGTTAAAGATATAGGAGCAGCTCTCACTCTCCGTCTTTGTACATCTGTTTCACTTTATTGCTCTGTCACCGTCTGATGTGTTTCATTTGTCTTTGTCTTAAAGTTTATCCCAAGTTTGTAAATCCTCTTATACTAAGTGGGCTTTAGGAGAGCAGACTGCATACCTCCTCATGAGGCTTTTATTTATTGTGAAACCTAATGAAAATGAAGAATGACAAAACAAAGTTCCAAAGTGTCTGTGAAATGTAATATAAAAGATATATGTGGTTAATATAAAGCTTTTCCTCTCTGTCTCTTAAAGGTTTATCCAGTTGAAATTGGAGCGAGCCAGTTCAGCGGAGCGTCAGCTTGTCTTCAGTGAGATTCTGCAGGCGGCTTACCAGCTCATGGTGGACGTCTTTGGAAATTATGTCATCCAGAAGTTCTTTGAGGTGTGTATAAAAAGTTGGATCATTATCATCGAAAGCTGATTTGAGTCCGCAAACTTGAATTTGTGGTAAAAATCTCAGTGATTCTCTAGAACTGCACCTTGTGGTCTCTGTTTATGTGTATTGTGTCGTGTATTGCCAAATGCATTAGAGGATTTACAGACTTACTTTGTACCTGTGTGTGTGATTCAGTTTGGCAGCCTGGACCAGAAGCTGGCTCTGGCAGAAAGGATCCGAGGTCATGTGCTGTCACTGGCTCTCCAGATGTACGGCTGCAGGGTCATTCAGAAAGCTCTGGAGTTCATCCCCTCTGATCAGCAGGTCATTGTAAGTGCACAAGTTCTTGTTGTACAGTGTGAAAGTGTAAATAATGGAAGCAGACTGTACCGTTCCACTAAAATGACCTTCACTGAACTCAAATGTTCCAATTTCAAAGCATGTCTACGATTCATGTGCTCATGATTCAATCCTGAATGAGGGTGCATTTCTCATGTTTCGCTCATTTCTGTTTATGTAGCCGAACTCTGCATTGATAAAGAGGTGCACTGAAATGGAATTTTTCATCTACGTTATGGGTTTTATGTTGGCGCTGCCTCATGTAGCAGCAGGTTCTTTGCAGGCACTCTATCATCAGGCATGAATGAGGCTAATGATACCACAGTTTATATGCAAATGTTGAACTGCAGGTGGTAAGATAAATGTAGCTGAATATCAACAGGAAATAAGTTTGCTTAAATTCAGCAATTCAGGGGAAAGGTAAGGTTTGAGCGTGAGAGAGAGAAAGACAAAGGTATCCATCTCTCCTTAATGGACCTCGATAGATTTCTCCAGGGCAGCTGTTCAAAGCCCACTGTTATTTGTTGGGCTGTGAGCCACTGTGAAAAATGAAGGAGAGGTTGGAAAATGCTTTGAGGCAATATTTGACTTCTCACAAACAATTACATGTCCCTCTCCACATTCTGCCTTATCCTCCACCTCTGTCCTCCTCCTCCTCCTCCTCCCTGCAGAGTGAGATGGTGCGGGAACTGGACGGCCATGTGTTGAAGTGTGTGAAGGACCAGAACGGTAACCATGTGGTGCAGAAGTGTATCGAGTGTGTCCAGCCTCACGCGCTGCACTTCATCATTGACGCCTTTAAGGGACAGGTGAGTGCCCTCTGTATGAGCACTGAGACACACGTACACTGACACACACTGGCACAGAGAATATTTCCACATTCAATCACTGAAGCCTGCCAGGCCTTGGCTGACAGCCACACACACACATACATTTACTTCTTTGCACTCATGCACTGCCGCTGCCTTGAGGCACTAAGCATATTGTTCCCGCCAAAGTACATAGACACACATACTCAGTCCTTTCCAGGGACAGGGTACATCACCATAGCAACAGAAACCTCAGCCCAGTGGCAACAGCCATCCTCTATCCAGCAGCTAAATGTTACATTAGCATAAAGTGTTGAAAAAAAGAAGATTACGTGTGGTCATGCATGCGCCTTTTATAGATACAAATTAAAGGTTTCAGTTTTGAGGAGTCACACTGACAGCAGATCTCACTGACGTGCGAATCTTTAGTTTCTCGCGCATTTGCTTCTTGTGTGACTGCATGTTTTCTACTCAATGGCACAGATTCGTTTGTGTAGCTGTAAGCATGTCAGGAATTTGCATCCACCTTCCCTTGTAGGGATGGGCTGGGTGTGTGAAAGTATGCCTGTGATCATTTGCTGCTGTAATCCAAGGGCCTCTCTTCACCTTAAACTGTTTGAACAAAGTAAATTGTCGTTTGACTCGCTGAGCTCCAGCGCCACTTAGTGTATGTGTTGAATAAGTAAAAACGTACAATCGTCTGTGTCTCTCAGGTTTTCGCCCTTTCCACTCACCCTTACGGCTGCCGAGTCATCCAGCGCATTCTTGAACACTGCCTTCCTGAACAGACACTGCCAATACTAGAGGAGCTCCATCAACACACAGAGCAGCTTGTGCAGGTAACACACACACACATACACACACAAGTTAGCACCAACAGTCATGTTATTCAGGATAATGACACCTCATTTTGGCTAAAATAAAGATTTTCTCAGTCCAGATTTTTGAAGCTGGCTGCATGTTTGATGTGACGTCAGAAGCACCAGCTGGTGTCCTCACATTTTAGTTAATGTGTCTTTGTGATTCGGTTTATTTAGGACCAGTATGGCAACTATGTCATCCAGCATGTTTTGGAGCATGGCCGAGCTGAGGATAAGAGCAAGATAGTGGCTGAGATCAGAGGCAACGTTCTGGGACTCAGCCAGCACAAGTTTGCAAGGTAAATTCAAGTGTGAACGCACCCAAGGTTTCGTTCTTATCCTCTTCCTGGTTTCTCTTTTACTTCTCCACAATTTCAGCCAGAGTATTCTCTTCTTTCTTACTAAATGTTTCTTAACATGCCCCGTTCCATTTAGTAATGTGGTGGAGAAGTGTGTGACCCATGCATCACGAGCAGAAAGGGCAGTACTGATAGACGAGGTGTGCAGCCTGACTGAGGGCCCCCACAGTGCCTTATACACCATGATGAAGGACCAGTACGCCAACTATGTGGTGCAGAAGATGATTGACGTGGCTGAGCCAACTCAGCGCAAGATCGTCATGCACAAGGTAGGTGGAAAGAAGAGTGCCACCATAGGTTTCTGGTCCAAATGCATTAGACAGATGCGGTACACTGGGTGATACCGTTGCCTAAATGAGAGGAAGTTTAAGGCACGCAATGTTCAAGATTCCAAATAATGTCTCATGTTGAATACATTCATAGCAGTGAAAAGGCAGTATTCATGTGACTGAAGGATCGAGAACACACTTGATTCGATTATGGGGATAATTCTATATTCTGTCCTTTAATTTAGTGCTTATGAACATGCGCTTTCAGGCTCGAGTGCAAATAAGGCAAATACATTGTACATCGTTCTTCAAGAAAAAAAAGGCCAATAGCTGGAAGCATTTTTAAAAATATAATATACTATTCTAGTAATGTTTGTAAAGGAGAAGTCACTAAAACCCATCAAATGTACCAAAAAAACAGAATGGAATATCTTTATTGTCATTGCACCAGGCGTAACAAAATTGTGTGAATCACCACTGATGCAACAATAAAGGAAATAATTGGCAACAATAAAACAGTTGATGGCGAGAACAGTAGAGGTAGTCGGGGTCCAACGTGCAAATGTGCAATAATAAGTAGAGCTACCATTATTTAAAGATCCATGTGAAATAAAACATGTAGTAGAGGCACAGCAGCCTAGTCTCATACAGTTCATTAATGTCAAAAAACAAATTTAGAAGTATATTTTGACTCACTAACGGACAGAAATGGTAGTGTATAAATTCTGATCATTGTTTCAGCAAAAACCGTCAAATATGCCTGAAAGGGGAAAACATGTTTCTGTTTATCCAACTCTTCATTCATCTGTATGTCAGTTATAATCAAAGTACTGGTGTTAATGGTTTTCCAGGACGCTGAAACTGACAAAACGACATTTCATCAATGATATTCAGATAAGTGGATGTTTTTGTTTAAAGGTGCTCTAAGTGGTATTCAGATTTTTTCCCCATAAATTTTTTAATAAGTGTTAAATAGCTCTACACTCACACACTCATGACTTATATAGATTGTTTTGTCAGTTACATGGGTTCTCCGCTCTGCTCTACATAGAAAAAACTTTTTCTGGTATCCTGCTCCCACTCTCGTCCAATCAGGAGAGAGAACTGCAGAAACATATTTTTGGTTTACTGCAGAACAGAGAGACTTTGAGACCCACATTACTAACCAAACTCTATTATCAGTGATGGCTGTCAGACTGTGGAGCTATTTGACACTTATTATAACGAAGCATAAATCACTTACAGTACCTTTTTAATGTTGACAAAAGAAAAAATAGGGGAAACATCTGAACGATTGTGTTTGAGTGTCTCTGTGAACGTGTTCCTCATGTGTGTCTGTGTGCAGATCCGGCCTCACATTTCCACCCTGAGGAAGTACACGTATGGAAAACACATCCTGGCCAAGCTGGAGAAGTACTACATGAAGAACGGTGTTGACCTGGGTCCTCTCTGCGGCCCCCCCAACGGCATCATGTAAACCAACTCCCCCTCCCCTGTCATGTCTACCACCCCCACCCTCCTTGTCTTACCCTTCAGAAGGCATCGCCCCCACTCTCCCCCATCAAAATCCTACTCACCGTGGACATCGAAAACCCCTTCCACCCCTGTTTCCATGACAACCCTTCGGGAGGAGCCTGTTGCTACAGGCAGCCTTAGTTTTTGTCAGATTTTGTTGCCCCTCCCCCACCCGAGCCCAGGCCTTCTGAACTGGGAGAGGGAGGGCAGGGAGTGGAGAGAGGTGAGACCTGTTCCACTCATCGCTCCACTCCCTTCTTTTTTCTGTTTGATGTTTTTTTTCCTTTCATTTTCTTTCTCTTTTTTTTTTCTGATGAACTCAAAAATCATTTCACTTTTTGCTACTGCTGCACACACAATCCTAGCGTCCCCTCCCCATCATCCCACCTAGCTATTTACCACTATGAGATGGAACGAGTATTTTATTTGTCTGTCACAGAATCATAGATGAATACACACACACAGACACACGCCATCAGCTAACCAGCAGACAGATCATTTAGCATGGGAGATTCGTTTTCTGGTCTTGCTTCTATAAATATAACGTGTATACTTGGTGTAGACCTTTGCATATATATATAAATATATATATAAAACTTTGTAGTTTTTCTGGGTTTTGATGTTGAATCTGTATCTATAATGTATCCTAGTAGTGACCACATACTTCTGACTGTATAATTGTACATTTGTAAACCCTTGTAATGTAAAAGTGCTTTACCACCCTTTTTGGTATGAGAAGAAAAAGAAAAAAAGCTCACTCTTGAAAAAAAAAAATCTTAGAAAAAAAAAACCTGTGCATTTCAGTGTATATTCTCACCTCCTTGGTTGTGACATATGAGTTGTTGTATATTGTAAATTGTAATATCAAATTTTTGTTTTGAAAAGCCCTTTCTATACAGCGTAGTACTTGTACAAAGATTCGCCACGCTTGGTTTTATCTTTATCTTGTCACTGCTTAACTTAAGACGTCGATCTCCCACTGACTCCCAATTGGACACGTTATGTTAGATTTAGTGGTGTCTTATGATTTATGTTGAAGGTTTTGTTTTTTGACCTTTTTTTAAGATCTTTTTATAGGAATGCTTTACCCCATGAAATGTGTCATGCGTATGGGTACGCTGGCTGGGCGGGAGAAGTAACTTTTACTCATTTGACCCCCCCCTCCCCCCTCCCACACCCCTTAATTACCCATGACTGTTTTCAGAGGCGTAAACCCATGGATTGTACAGAGGAGATTCTTGTGTTTTTTGGCATTTCTCTAGTGCTGTAAGTGCTGTATCATACTGTCTATGTCCTTTTGGGTGAGAGAGGCAGCCCGCCACAGCGCGGTGTACATTTGGAGCAGCCTTGTGTATATTTACTACGAGCACACCTGTAACCATATGTGTATAGTTAACAGAACCTGTGTATGCTTATTGCCTGGGCAACTATTTTTTGTAACTCCTGTTGTAGATTGTCTCTAAACAATTGTGTGATCTTTATTTTGAAACCAAACTGAACAAAAAAAACTTTGAAAATTGACCTGTCTCAAGTGTGTTTCATTGTTCCGTGCTCACACACGCTGCTGCTGTTCTTGTTTTTGGTGTCGGATCAGGATCTGTGCCATGGTTTCTGTTTCAGCCATGTGACTGCAAGTGTCTGCAGTGATGTGACCACACACAAGTCAGGGTGGGAGCTGGGGAAGGCTTCCCTCTGATGCTCCAGTTTCTTCATAAATGTGACTAATTAATAAGGAAGGCGTCTTAGCATGGCATGGCCCTGACTAATGGCAACCAACAGTGATCAGTTACACTAATGACTCCCAGGAAGGATTAACTTAAGTAATGGATACAGATAACAGGGGCTATTACTTTAAATTTAAAAAGTATTTATCCAGACAGTTTTTTACATGGTGACAACTAGATGAGCATTAAAACCTTTCTATCATTGAAGGCTACTTGTGTTAGAGGAGAAAACAGGAACTAAACCCACAATAAAAGCTTCACTATGATTACACTTTTGTCATCTGCAGTGGTTAGCAGCTGTCCTGAAACACATTATCCTGCTTGGGGTCTTTTTCTGAATCTTCTACAGATATGGAGACAAAATAAACCTGTCAACCTTTTGTTTGAGGCATGCAGCTTCTAAGCGGAAACCGTCAAGATGTTCCTTTGAAGAACAGGTTCGGTGTGATAATGGTTGCAGTAAGCTTATGGCTTTGTTGATTTCTTGAAGTGGATAATAATAAA
>JAQLOL010000008.1:12677443-12689006 GCA_029783665.1 Naso thynnoides | reverse complement strand
ACCACAGTCAAGACCAGGATCTCCTTCAGGCCCAAGGTTCCCATGACGACAGCCACTCAGGCGGCACCAACAGAGAGAACGACACGCCCACAGCAGCCCACAACATCACAGGTGAGTTCAGTCAGCTGACGCATGTTTTTGTCTTAATATAGAACCTGATTTAATCACTCCTCACAATAAAGTAGACCAAAGTTAACACAGCAGGGAGTGACTGTAGTAACTTCCTTCCATCAGGGAGCGTGAGACAGTTTGTGGCTTTAGGAATTATGTGGTGTAGCTACTTCTTGATGAGCAACAACAACATCATGCTGATGACAAGACCCTGGGAGGAAATATTTACAGGACATAACTTCTGCGGAAACCACAAACTGTCGTTTTTACATGACTATTTGTGTTTGAATCAAACGAACAGAATACAGCAAGTTAACTAACTGGAAAGTGTATTTTTCAAATCTGGGCTAAACTTTACTAACTGTCTCCCTTTGTTTTCAGTCTTTTTAGCTCACCTATGCTAATCACCCTCTTCTACAGCTCTGCATGTAGCACACAGACATGAGAGTGGTCCTACTCTCAGACACAAAGCCACAAATCATATTTTCATAAATATAAAACTATTTCTTTAACAACAGAAGCCAAATTTCTTAAATGTCAAAGGATGAGGATGGTGTTACTTTATATTTTTCTCAGTACTCAACAAATCCCATGAAAAGACCAAAACCAAAAAGGCATAAGCCAGCTTAATACCACAAAATACTTCCCTACTCGGTCAGCGGTACTCAACCCAGAATCAATTCATTCCCACTGAAGACATAAATCTTGCACACACAGATCACAGCTTAATAGGTTTATGAGACTGTTTTGCCAACAACTAATATATGGTTTTATTTTTTCAAAGGCTGAGCAAATCTACCAAGGCTAAGGTTTTAAACAATTATGATAGGTGGGAAGGATACACAGACATTTCTTTGCTGGTTCTGGGGAGAAAGATTTGTTCACAGTAAGAAAGAAAGAGCATATATTCTTCTTGCCCTTTAAAAGTTGCAGTAACACAAGCAGTTGTGCAAAAGCCTTGCTTCAATAAAACATAATTTAAAACTGGCATAATAATGATTTAAACCATGAACTGCCTGATCCAAACAAAATGAATAAGATCTCAAATCTGGCCATAGATTCTCATACTCGCCTGTTCAATCCGCTGTACTAACAGACTAATTTATGTCGGTGCAAATAAACTATTGAGGTCTGAAACCCAACCCTACTTCTGACTGCCTCTTTAACAATGACAGCCTAATCGTTTACAGACCAGTCATTTTTCTGATTAGTGTTTGCTTCTGTTTATTTGCAGCAGGGCTGCATTAAAGCATGATGCCATTAGATTTGCCTTGTTTTCCACTCTGTGATGACGCTGCCAGATTTTATAACATGTGTATATGTGTTGGACATTATGCAACTTTCAAGCAATAGACACATACAGAGGCTCATTGTTGCAAAGGAGAACATGTGCAATGGAAAGTTCTATTTGTTTTATCTTGGATAAGTTTCAGTGTAGCAGCTCCATGGAACAAATGTGATTACATCAGATGTAGGTTTCCTGTCATTAGTCTCACTTCTCTCTCTGTGTTTTAGGAGGGTAACAACGAAGTGGGTGCTGCAGGACCAAGTGGAGATTTTGAGATCCGTGAGGATCGCCGTAATGATCTCGGTCGGGGTGTAATGCCAGTGGATCCTGATCTGATTGGCAACACAGTGGATGCAGGAAGCTCTGCTGCCCAGCTGCCACAGAAGAACATTCTGGAGAGGAAAGAGGTCTTGATAGGTAGGCATCTGTCTGTAAACTTTATATTAATAATGATTTTTGTACATTTTGTCTTGTCCAAATATTTGTCCTGGTCATTTATCTCTGTCTGTCTGATTGTAAGTCATATAAAACAGTTGGTAGTCACCTCTTAGATCAACCGATAACTTTTCCCTGTTGCCTCCTGTATGCTTTCCCTGCTAACTGGTGGCTGCTAAGATAACCTGGCACTGACTCGCGTTCACGTAGTGCAGCTACTTAGCCCCATTTGACCCATTGAGAACAAGCAATCCTCTTCTTGGGATATCCAGCCCCTCCTTTCGCCCCTCTGTTTCTCATCATTTTCCCTCTGGGCAAATCCAATTTCTTTTCAAGTGCCCCCCTCCTCCCCTCATCCCCAAAGAGCTGTTGTAGAAAGTGAGGGAGCAGCCAACTTGCCTGACCTGACTGGCTCTCTGTCTCTCCTTCAGCTGTTCTGATTGGTGGACTGCTGGCGGTGGTTTTCGCTGATTTCCTGGTCATTGGTAAAGAGCAGGAGGCAACAGAATTTATACTCTGTATGATAGAACCAACTTTAAGCTGTAGGCCTACACATCAGGCTCATATATTCATCTAGCATAGTGCTGCACACATAGAGGCACTGAAGTCACTGTTAAAGGACAGATATAGATGGATTTAAAGTTATTTACCATCTTTTTTTTTCATTTTGAGTCATAAAACTTCTCAGATTTGGACAGAGATTTGGACTGTTTTGCCAACAAAGTCTGTCAGTATATTATCGTAAAACAAAAATTCTCAAATTTTGTTTATAGTTTTGAAATATAAAATGGTAACATTTCCATTTCAATACAACCGAGTTAATCACTAAACAAAAATTCAGTTCTGCCTTTTACTCACTTAACCTACACAACGTGACACATGTTCTGAGGCTTTTGTTTTGACAAGAATCTACTGCCATGCTAGTGACTGTGGTCAGCCCTGAGGCACTGTGGTGCTTTGAGCTAAATACTCTAACAGCATGCTAAACACTTTAGCATTCTCACAATGCAATGGATGGCTAGCAGGTGCAATACAACGTACAGTTGAGGATAATTTAGGTTATAAACTGTAAATGTTAAATAAATGAACCTTTTGACTCAACAGTGGTGTTGACATAGTCAAAAATAATTCATCAAAGTTATTAGAGAGCATAATATGTACCAATGTCTGCACCAAATTCCCAGGCATTCTACACGATAGTTGGACCAATGTGGTGGACCGCCTGGTCCACACCGACATCACTGATGCTAGCATGGCCAAAAATCTTTGTTTTCGTCAGTGAAATGAACTGCAAATGATGCACTTGGAAGGGAGGCAATAATATTTCTAATTTCTAGTATTGCAATTGCCTCGACAGTAAAATCAGAGATGGTAAAAGTATAAAATATATATTCATGCAATAAATAGCAACAAAAATGCGAAAATTAAAAACTGATTTCAAGAAATGGTGTGGAAAATCATTATTCTTTTACAGTGCATGGTGAAAAGTTCTGCTGTTTTAAATCCCCCAGCCTATGCACTTTGATATTGGCAGTAGTGGACAAAACAAAGCAAACACCTCCTACACAATAAATGGAAACAAAGTGTTCCTGAAGCCTTTTCGAAAATAAACGTTTTTTTCTCTGTTTTGGCGTCAATACCAATTAGTGCTATGAGGGAAAGGGTTTCCCTCCCCATCTGATAACCACACATTAATCTATGGCACATAGCGAGAGTTTATTAGCGATGTGTGCAGAAGAAGGCAGGATAATGCAGCTGCTGTGGATTTGTTACACCAACTCCACTGAGCTGAACTACTATGTGGCGCTGCAGGGCTGCAATTTTGCACAAAGCAGTGCGGACACAGAGCATATGTTGGCACATTCAGGATCAACAGTCTTCACTTAGCAGCTAGCTCGTAGTAGTACTTGTAGTGATGTTGTCTGTACCAGTGGCTTTAATGGCATTTTAGTGTTTTTCATGTGTATGTATGTGAGTGTTTGCAGGATGTGATTCATAATGTACTGGAAAGTTTTCAAGATATTCACCCTCCCTTTCTGTGTTTCTTCAGCGGTGATAGTGGGAGGAGTAGTGGGCGCCCTGTTTGCTGCCTTCCTGGTGATGTTGCTGGTGTACAGGATGAAGAAGAAGGACGAAGGCAGCTACACACTGGAGGAACCCAAACAGGCCACAGTCACCTACCAGAAACCAGACAAGCAGGAGGAGTTTTACGCATAACCCTTGTATGCCAGAGGGACGCCCCGCACGCCGAGGGAGAGAGAAACAGCGAGAGAGAGAAGAGAGAAAGATACTCTAAGCCCCCGTCCTCCTCCTCCTCCTCTTCGTCACTTCCCCCTCATCTGCTCGCCTCTCCTCATCCCTCTCTCCTCTTGTCTCCAAAACACTTGAGAGCGCCTTTCTCTCTGCGGACTTGGAACTTTCTTTTCGATGAAAATGGAAAAAAGAGGACAAAAAAAGAAAAAAAAAATACAAATATATTCTGAAAAAATAACACGTACACACGAGATGTTTTTAAAGTAAATGTTGTTATTAATATTCTGGAGATTCTCTTGTTCTGTATGTAATAATATGATATTTTGTAAAAAAAAAAAAAAAGATGACAAAACAAAACAAAACACAAGCTCTTAACCTGTGTTTTCTAGCACAAAAAAAGTTCCTCCTCTGTTTTTATGGAGCGAATGAAAAGGCTAAAAAAGAAAGAGGAGAGGAGAGGGGCGGAGCAGAGCGAGCTGAGCGAGACAAAAGAAAAAGAGAGGGGTGGGCTCAGCTCTGACCCTCAACCCCCCGAAAATAATACACAGAGCGACTGGTTGGCCGCACAGAGCCCAGGGTCAAAAGGTGAGAGGAAAGGTCTCTTTTGTGCCTTCCATCCCTCTGGTGCTCAAAGATGCATATGCACATCCATACGGCCACATAAACACATGCTTACACACATGCACACGCATACACACGGGCTTGTTTCTGCTTGAAGGTGGCTCTGACCTCTCGCTCTGTGCTCGGCCAACCAGAAAACGGTGATCAACCCTCGACTTATTTCACAACGTCAAGGAGCCGCTGTGAAAACATAGGCTGGTCCGTCTGCTCCTCTAAGCTGTACAAAGACTAGTTACGGATAGTAATAATAACCAATAATATATCAATGTTTTGGGCTGGATGGTGAATAATAATAATAAAATAATACCATAATAATAATAATAATAATTCTTGAACAGGAGGATGTGTATTTAGCAGTTTAAAAAAAGTTTATATGTAAATATCAGCGTATCCTTTCTGGCATCACTAACCATCTGCATGATCATGAAGAGTTTTTATTCATCACATCCGTCATCACTTTAGATGAGCTGTGCTCTCGTCAGCATCATGCACACGCACACACTCATCCAATTCAACACACACACACACACACACACACACACACACACCCGCACACTCTCCAAAAGCAGTGAAGGGGAATAATGGATAAGGCGATGGAATAGTGGAGAGATTTTATCATTCACACTCTCTTAACCACCCGCCATCTGCTAAATGCACACATTCTTGTCTTTGTGTGTGTGCGCATGTGTACGATGTACACCCACATACATATGAATGGATCATTTTAATTCCTTTAAGGCTTGGACGAACACTCATCATGTTTAACTGGCTGATAGTTAACTTTAAACATAAATGTCTATCTTTCTTTTCAGTTACTAATTATAGTTACATAAAAGAGAGAACACACAAAACATTTGTAATATACCTGAATTGTGCTGATGTGCATGTGTGAACAAAGACTGATGTGCTTTGTTTTTGTAAATTGACACAAATTCATTTACTTGCCAAAATGTGCATGCAACAACCTCCTGCTATTCATTTAGTATGGGAATAGTGCTGCTTGTCTGTGGGTATTCGTGGTATCAGTACTGACTGTGCCTGGTAAATTGAATTAATTAAAGTCTTCATTTATCAAACAATGGAAATATTAAAGTAGGCTGAATATTTATTGGTTGACTAATATATTAGTTTGTCCATATATTTCGGTATCTGCTGAAACTGTATTTAAGGCTGTGGAGAGTGCTTGGACTTGTGATTCAACATGGTGCAATTCTGTAGTTTGCCAGCAGATGGCAGTCCATCATTTAATTAAGTTTTGATTTAATTTAATTTAATTTAATTTAATTTAATTAATTCCATCATTAACTTAAGTTAACTTAAGTAAAATTTCAACAACATATCAGTTGTTGAAAATATTGTTGTCATAATTGTTTGTTGAATATTTGTGTGTACATTGTTATTATCTGAACAATTTCAGAATGTTTTTTGAATTTTATCCCGAATGTTTTAAGAATGTTCAACAAAGGTTTTTTTTTTTTTTTTTAAAGATATTTTTTTGGGCTTTTTGTGCCTTTATTAGGCGAGGACAGCTGGAGAGTGGACAGGAAACAGGGCAGAGAGAGGGGGAATGACCTGCAGCAAAGGGCCACAGGTGGAATTGAACCTGTGTCCGCTGCGGCGAGGACACAGCCTCTGTATATGGGGCGCCTGCTCTACTGACTGAGCCACCGGGCGCCCCACAACAAAGGTTAATAAAGCAGTTAACTAATTAGGATTACCGTTTGGTAAATATTTACACTGTTGTATGTCAAGTGATGGGTTGTGAAAAAGTTACCAAAAAAAAAAACTATCTGTAGCTGTAATATCTGAATAAAATATTACAAAATTCTCTTGCTCCCTAATATAGGTATTGGCATCAGCTCGAAAAATCTCTGTATCGTCAGACCCTAAAATTTTTTTTTTTTTTCCCTCTACACCCTTGAATGTTAAGTATAGCTGGTGTTTGCAGCTACACAACGCTCTATTGAAAGAGTTTCCAGTCGATACAAATTTTTCATAAAGATAATCCAGGCTTGGCTTATGTATTATTGCCTTTGTTACATAGGGATCTAGCTCATCATGACAGGATAAAGAGATGTCACCATAATGAACCTGAATGCCCCCTCTCACCCTCACTTCATCGCTTTGCTCCACCCATCCTCCCCCTGTCTTTGGTCGTTACCTTTTACTACTCCATATCTAGTCTTTCCTGGCTGTTTTTGCTTTGTTGCTTTCTTTCTTTTTTGATATTTTCACTGAAGATGGCTCTTCTCTCACCATGTCACGAGTCCTCTGCCAGTACTTAATGTTGTCTTGGCCTTCACCCGTCTGCTTCCTCCTGCCCCCATCCTTCCCTTCACCACGCACCTCCTCCTTTCACCCTTTCCTCTAATGAGTCCAATCATTTTTGAGTCACACCTCAGTGTGCACATTTGTGTGTGTGTGTGTGTGAGTGTGTGTGTGGGCTCTTCATTTGGTGAAGGCACATACAGACGTGATCCAGACCTGATACATATGTTGACCCTTAGCCAGGAACCAGGGGGGTTAATTGGGTAACGGTGTCTGTGAGAGAGGAAGAGGACACAAGGAGGCAGGATGAGACAGAAACCCGGAGAGAGAGATGACGCGACAGAGAGCATTAAGGGAGCGAGAATAAGACAGATAGGTGCAATTTATAAGATCATATCCAAAGAGGGGAAGCAGGAGGGTGCGAAAGAGAAAGGGGTTAATTGCTGGAGTGAATAAAATGAAAGACAGAGAGAGACTGGTAATTAAAGAATTGGAGAAGGTACGGTGAAATAAAGACAAATGTGGGGTTAATGGTTTACAGTGCGTGAGATGGGCATGAGGTGACAGCATGAGGCATCCAACCAGCAGGACGTGGAAGATTGATTCAAAATGATAGAGAAGGGGTTAACAGAGTGATTGAAATGAAACAAAGAGAGAGGCAGAGAGGGTGAACGTAAAAGGGTTAATTATAAATATAATAAACGATGACGGCTGTAGTCCTAATGGGCCTTGGCTCTTAATTACGGAAACACAACTGCACCTGAGACCCACCTAGAAGAGATGGATACACAGCACTGCATGAAATCGTGTGTGTGTGTGTTACTAATTGTTATTGTTATGAAGTCCACCTCCTCGTGGATTCATTGCGTTGATGAATTATCTTAATGAAGTGCCTGAATGTGGGGTTTGTTGGGGATCTAACTAAAAGGACCAGATAACTGAGAATCATTTCATCATATGCCTGTGTGTGGCCACTGAAAGGGAAAATCGAGTGTTATGGACAGAATGATGAAAGGGAAGGGGGGAAAAAAAGTAAAGGAGTAGAGTAGTTCACATTTTTTGAGAACCCATTTGTTGCTCTTTATACTGCCTGTTTTTTCTCTCTTTCTTCCTCTTTTCTCTGCTTACAAGAACTTTGAGAGTGTGTTACAAACTTGAAGAATTCTGAAAAGAGGATATGTGTTCAGATTTATGGATTTGAGAAGTTTTTAGGGCTCTAAATCATGAGGCCAACCTGTTACATTTCAGAAACTTACTCATATGAAAATACAAAATAACAAAAATGCATTCATAAAAAAAAAAAAAAATTGTTGTTCATATGCCCATAAATTGTCTTACTTTTGTTGTTCGATTTTACTTCATCATATTTTGTAAACAAGGTGAGGTTTATGTAATCTACGTGGCCGATGTTGACAAAGTGACAGTGACATGTAGTAGCACTGGTATGGTCCTTTAAAATCCTTGCGTGGAACCTATAAAGACGTACTTGTCTCATTGTGTAGTTCAGTGTTGTTACACTGAGAAAGCGTAATTTGCTGCTTGATCTCATGATATCAAAGCATTATTATTAATCGCGATTTAAGTGTTTTGAGGTAACCCCGTTTTGCATTTTGGTTTAACAAACCACGAGGTAAAAGAAAATGTTGAGATTGACCCGAGAGGCTGTAGGCTAATCTGAAATTCAATCTAGAGACTTTTGCAGCTGTGATTTTGGCCATGTGTAATGTGTATTAGGGTGCAGTGTCCCTTTAAGTAGACATCATTTAGTGTCAAGATGGATTTGATTCATGGTCTCGTGAATAGAAGATATAATCTGTTTGAAAGATTAATGTAATCACTCTGTGTTGGCTATGAGCTTTACTCTTCACCTCAATCATAGAAATGTTAGAAGGACCACCTCTCATGTCAACCTTTTAAAAAGAAAAGCAGTCTGTGATGTGTGTGTGTGTGTTTTTGTTGGCACTGTGTAAATGTGCTCAGTAGAGATTTACACACACACACACGCATACACACACACACACACACACACATACACACAAGGCTACCAGCAGTTAGCAGAAAGATTTACATACATTGACAGAGTAATGCGCTGGGCGGTGAGAGCTTTATAAAGAGTGAACCTGTCCCTGAATGTGCGTGAGTGATGATAACAGGCTCATTTAATTGCCTAACCCCCACATACACACATACACCCACTCACATACTCTCGCTCTCTCTCTCTCACTCACACACACCCATACAGATCATCAGTTCCTTTAGTAGGCCTCACATAATTTCTGTCATTCACCTTCAGGAGTTGGAGGAAAGACAGTATGGCTGTATTTACACTACATGGCTCAAGTGGCCTTAATTCCGATTTTTACCTCTTACGTGGCAGAGTGTATGAGTGTATGCTGGATATGTTTATGAACATGTAAACCAGAAAAACACTTATGGAATCAAATAGTCTCAAATCAGTTTTAGGCCTCATCCATATGTGGAAACAAATCTGATATAAATCGGATATCTGCCAATGCGTCTGTGATCTAAGCGGACAGATTGGGTATTCAATGCGAGTCCCATGTCTTTGAAAATGTTGCAGTTCTGCATTTTAACGAGGAAATTGTTATTTCCTCATTAAAATGCAGCATATTAAATTATGCTGTCTTTAACAAAATAAAAGCAGTGACAGTGCAATGGCGGGCTTGAAAGACAAGTAATGATTGTTACCACTATGGATGCAATGGATGTCAATATAATGTTGCACAGTACGGGGTGTTCCTATTTCAGTAATTATGGCTGATATAATAATAATTTCTGCCCTATATCAGTTGTTGAGGTCCTACGCACATTGGAAAATTTCACAACGCCATGTAACGTAACATCATCCATAACATCATCCCTTAATGTAAAGTTTAGTCGCAGCGCTCTGTTTTGGGGCTTCGGGAGGAAGGTGGGGGCTTGCCTTCTTATTAACTACGGCCGATATAATAATGATTTCTGCACAATGCCAGTTGTAGAGGTCCTACACATGTGAAAAAAAACTTGACAACATTGTGTCTGTGTTCATAATATCATTTGGAGGTACTGTACATAAAGTCGTGTTGTACAGCTCCGGCAAACGCATGTGAGTCTGCTTACATGAAAGTCATCAGAGACTGCTGACGACGAATCACGTTCTTGAAGAGGTGTCCCATTTCTTAGGGGTAGATTTCAGCCACTAGCCCTTGTAACTCAGTTCCAGGGGCAAGGGGTCGTGGAAGGGGTAGGGGTAAAAAAGAGAAATGGGATTGGGCCTGACATGCCCAGATGTAATGACTGAGCAGCATTACTTCAGTGCATTTCATTTTTTAAGAAAATTGTTTCATTGTTTTCCAGGCAGTCCGCTCTGTGTGAGGACTTGTAAAGTTTAGATTTTAGCGGCCGTTATTTTTTTTTGTTTAGTATTTTTCTGTAATGTAGCACAGCTTTTAATCTACAGTACTTGTAACACAAGAGCGGAGACTGCAAATTTCCTTCTCCATATTCCTCCCAAATTTGTGAAAACTATATTCACTTTGAAAAACTAATTTGACACGCAGTTTACTCCCTTCTTCCCAGTGGGTGGAGCCTGTGCAGTTTCCCCTGTTTAATAGGCTCCTTTGGTTTATGAGCGCTGTCGTTCAGACCGCTGCTGGTGGATCATTGAGAATATGGCTTGCACAGAATGCGTCCATCTGTGCCACTGTGTGTCTCCATAATGTGGTTCCATATGGCCAAGTGTGGTCTACACACAGCCCGAGGGAGGTTCGTGGTAGATGGTTAGCAAAAGGCACACACACACACACACACACACCAGACTCACACACAAACACAGACATGCTGGTATCCTTGCTCTTACACACAGATATTTTTCACATGCACAAGCAAACAAACATATACGTAGGAATACAAGGACACAAACATTCACGCACACGCATGCAAATAGAGATGGAAGTGCACACACTATCTGCATGACTGAGGAAACAGAAGCCGTCGTTATGTTTTGGCCGTGTGACATTCACCGAAGTTCAGCCTGTCTGAAGTTCACAAAGTCACTGAACAGTTGTGCTGCTAGTGCTGACGGAGGATGTGTTTGACAGTTGGGATCATTTCTGCTCTCCATGCCTCGATGATATGTCTTCACGATATGGGTGGAGGCAAATTTGGCACATCATTGTAGGGCAGTTTTTAGGCAGCAATGTTGTATTGGTACATGGACCTCAAGTATCAATCTTTTATTTTATAAAGTGTAATATTTTAAATAACAGTTACATGTTTTTGAACTAGAATGATTTAAAATAATGCTTAATCAGTCCACTAGGCGCTGAATTTCTTTTCATATAGATCAGCAGATGTCAGCAGGATCGATGTAGGTTGTAGAGCAGCGACGATTAATTAAATAATTGATTAGATCGATAGATAATTAATCACCAACTATTCTGATAGTTGATTAATCGTTTCAGTCATTTTTTAAAGTAAAATGTAAAAAGAACTGCTGATTAAGTATCTGAAATAAGAGGATTTGCTGCTTTTCTGTGTCATTTATGATCATAAATGAGGAGTCTTTGTGTTTTGGGCTGTTTGGAC
>JAQLOL010000008.1:12624180-12655041 GCA_029783665.1 Naso thynnoides | reverse complement strand
CTGTCTGCCTGCCTACATGACTGATCCCCTCACAGCTGCCTGTACACATGTCAATCAAACTCTGACCAGGTCACATGGGTCTACTCCGAACTTTCAAAATAAAAGCCTCACACTCCTTCAAAATAAAAGTCGTCACTTTTAAAAAAAGACCCTAAAAACTTTGAAAATTGATGTTTTATGAACATTTTATGCAACAGATGACCCAGCCTACCCGATGGGCCAGCGTGCGAGGTCCCGACCAACGCTGCTTGCAGCTTTAATTATTTTTGCATTTTTGCGTTTATTCACAGTTACATTTGATCTAGACTGGGACACATTAACCCCAGTTAAAGTCAAACCTGGTATACACATCATACATCTTAACCATGCTGACCCCATGACATCCCAGTATAAGTGTTTGTTGCATATAAAACAAATGATTAAAGATTAGCGGATGAGAGTGATGGAGAAGGACGACAGCTGCAGGATGTGGATGGCTTTGGAGAAGGGCCACCCTGTCTCCTGGGCTCGGTAGATGCCTAAGGGACGAGAGAGGGGCACAGAAAAAGACAGCTTACTAGGGCAGATAGACATTTATAGATATGACAGGAAGGTGGGTGTGTAAGGTTTGATCCCGCTTCTGTAGCTACATGACCTCCAATAAAGCTGAATTGTCACATCTCTGTTTGAATCTGTGTTTCCCTGCAGGTGAGACCCCAGCGTCCCAGTCGTACCAGTGGGGTAGCTTGTACAACCAACCAGCCATCCACCAGCATGCTCAGTGCCCTTCAACTTATCCCAGCAGCCTGGCAGGTGCTCAAGATCACCATCCGCCCTCCTCCACCACGGTGCCTACCCCTTCGTTCTTCAGTCAAGGGGACCACGGGTCCTCGCATGCAAACTCCCAGTGCTCATCGCACACCCATCCACACACCACCACCACCACCACCACCGCCTCCAGCAACAGCACCACCACCACCACCACCGCCTCCAGCACCAGCACCACCACCACCACCACCAGCACCAGCACCACCACCCTCCCTCCTGTGTCCACCCTGTGGCCCTCTAGCCTCGGGGCAGAAATCACTCCGAGCAAGGCTTCATCCCTGCTGCCTTCTCAGGTCAGCCCAGCCTCTTCAGGCAGCCCTCCAGTGCCCCCTTATTTTATGATTGACTTTGACCGCTTTGGAGAGATACACGGCAACCTCCACTGCGACTTCTCCCCCATACATTTTTGACTGTGTATTTGTGTGAGCGGGTGTGTTTTTCAAGTATTTGTGTGAACATACATATATACATATGTTCCACATGTTCCCTTTATATTATTGTTCAGCTGTTCTCAGTAGATATATTAATGTCAGCAGGCCTTGTTGGGTTTATCTGCAATAAAAGGTCATTGCTCTAGTTGTCCCTTACCAAACTTGATTTGCTATGATTGAAACTGGGTTTTCCAGTATATGTTATTGGCACAGTTTTGTTGTAGAACGTACACTGGAGGCCGATTGCTAGGCAGAAGTGTTCTCCACATTCACATCAGTGAATGCATGCATGTTCACAAATCTAGATAATTTTTGTCTATTCTTGATTCCCTCCCAAAACACAAATGTTCTTATATTACAAATTAGAAAATGGAAGAGAGAGATGAGAAGTGTGGAGAGGAATGTCCAACGGTGTGGCATAAAAAAAAATCTTATTTAGCAGAAACAGGAACTTGTTTATTACCGTTTAAAGCGTTTTAACCATGTGTATAAACATTTGATAAATGGTTTATAACACACTCTCATGTTTTTGTAAGCAGATATGTGTTTTATAGTTTGTCAGCAACTGTAACTCAGTTGAGGCTGATATATAGGAAAATAGTTACAATTTTCTCAAATAGTTCTTCATAAGTGAGGTCATCGTGGTTGACAGATTTTGTACGCAGAGTACATTTTTGTACAAATTGTACAACTACTTGACAGTGTGTCCTAAACAATTGTAAAATGTCTGCACTGCTTATATGGACAATGTTGAATAATGGACTCAAGTGTAATCCACAAACTTCACGTGGTCTGTTTCTAAATAAAACAAATATCTCACTAACATTCATTTATCTTTTGTTGAATACGGAAAAATGGTGGCAGTCGATGGGTTACGTTGTGTGCTTGTGACTGGCCGGAGTTAAAAATCAGTGTATTGTTGTTCCTGAGACCTACCATGCAAACGTGTGGATGCTTTATTTATTTAGTCCAAAATGATCTCAAATGTTTCAGTTTTCAGCTTTGTTTGGTTCGTCGTGGTCTTGTAAAAAATAGTCTCAAGGCCCTGTAACAGTCCGCAGCCGGGATTGGGAACCTTTCGAGGTTCTGCTCATCTTACTTTACTTTAGATCTGTCTTTCGACCACAAGAGGGCGCTGTTCTTCATGTGAGACGATGGCATGCTGTGATTTATTTACCATCATGTTGTCTCTCAGACATGCTTCTTTGGTGGTGATGTGTGACAGTCGCTACTCCGATGGAAGAGGAAAAGGACAGAGTGGTTTCTAGGGTAGAGGTATCCCAGACGATAACTAATACAGCCCAAATCCTTAATCTGTGTCGCCATCTGCTGTGTTCTTACACTTACTGCACTTTCTGCTCTATTTGTTCTTAGTATGCAAGTCAGTTGTGAGGGCTTGTGGTAACGAAATCCTTGTATGAAACTCAGCCTCTGAAAGAGCTGAAGGCATTTTCCTGAGATTAGAAAAGACATTTGGGACCAGCGTGTCAATTTTTTTTGTCCTTAGTAGCGGAGGGAAAACCAAAGGTTTATTGTTTTAACTCTAGTTAATATTCCTGGTTCGTAGTCCTGCTGTAAGTAAAGTGAAGTTTGAAGTGAAGCTTGGATGATGACGTGGGAGTAAGAGGATGAAGCATTTGATGAGACTGAGGAGGAGGTGGCAGGGACCAGGGGAGCAGATAAAGGAGGGGGGAGACGGAGGAGTGAGGCAGCGTGTCGGTCCGGGAACAAGGGAGGAGAGCCGAGATGAGCTGTTGCTATGGGAGGAGAAGAGGATGATGGGTGGGCTCTGCCAGCAGGCGTGGGAGGGAGAAGAAGATGGGGATGAGAGAGGAGTGTGTTCATAGCGCGGGGGTTCTGGGATGGACGGATTCATGTTTCTTTATACTTACATGTCAGGGTGCTCGCATGTGTTACTAAGGAGGGTTTGGTGTACTTTTTTATTTGGCAATTAATTTTCCCAGGACTTCCCTGCTGTGAACAGAGAGTGCTCAGAGCACAGCTGCAAGGGAAGAGAGTATATGTGTGTGTGTGTATGCGTGTGTGCGTGCGTGTGTGTATGTGCGTAAGTAAGAGTGTATGAAGTACTGATATGGGACGCTTCAGTCCACCCGATTCTACTGTGTCAATATTTACTCAGTATTCTGAGAGTTGAAGAAAGGGAACTTGTTTCAATATTTATGGATGTGGTCAAACACGAAATCCTTGCAGTCTTTCCGAACCTATGTGACTGTATGTATGCGCGCGCGCACACACACACATACACACATATACACACTGACAGGGGAAAAACGTGAAAGAAAACCTCGCACTGCTTGTACACAGTCAAGCAATGGAGTTTATTGATATTAGTGGATCAAGTTTGTTGATATAACTGATTGGTTCTCCGGTTCAGATGCCATTAAGTTGTTGATTTTTGGTTGTTTTAAAAAGATACAACAAATAGACTTGTGCTGGTTTTGGAAAAAATGGGGAACACGAGGGAGAGTGGCTGCAGAAAACAACTTATTTGATAAAATTAATAGGCTATCCTGTTCAAATGTGGTGTAAAAATGAAGACAAACACTGGAAGGTCCAGATTTAACAGAGATAAAATATCTCCTCCAACCATGTTGATGGTAAACATGTTCACTGGAAGTGGTGTTATTTGAATGTGGCCTTGTTTAAAATGCCTAATGCCATGCAGTGTGGCTGAGATGGGGGGAATTGTTTGTTTTAGACTTGTTTCCATTTACTCTATCGGTTTGGCAGTACTATTGTGATGAATATTCTCTAAATGGAGCTCCTCGAGGTGGCTCGGCTGTTGGCAGTGAAAAGGGACTTACAGGAACTTTTCCTATTTCAGTACAAAAGCAAATATGTCATGCCTTTTTATTAGAATTCTTTTTTGCTACGGGAATGGAAATGGACAAAAAGCAGAAGGAAAACAGAAACTGAGCATCTCTGCATTATGGTAAACATGCTATTAATTATCAGTGTCACTGGACTGAGTTGCTGCTGAGTACGAGAGAACCATTGAATTAGTGCTGAAAACAATTATATTTTTCAGTGACAGGTTTTCAATGAATCAAGGGCTGCAATTAAGGCATTTTTTGTTATCGATTAGCATGCTAATGATTTCTGTGAACTTTTTATTATTCGTTTGATATATGGACTTTATTGCTAAGGAGGAAATGCCTGTTTTAATTCCTATAGTTCATGATGTCGCCTTCAAATTGCTTCTCTCTAGTAAGAGTCAACACAAAGGCATCTAATTTATTCTCATAGAAGACAAAGACAAATCCTCCATAAATCCAAATTTGAGAAGCTGGAATCTAAAGATTTGGAACATATTTGCTTAATTTATTGAAGCTGGTGATTAATTTTCTAATCATTGAATGTTTCAGCTATTGGTAGAAAATTTTCTGCAATTTAAAATTAAAGCAAAAATTCACTAATTCAAGCTTTTCAAATGTGAGGATTTGCTGCATTTTGCTGTGCACCATTTTTGCAAAGTAAAAATTTTTTGGTTTTGGACCGTTGGATGTTGTTGGACTCTGGCAAATTCTTGGATTTTGATTTTTTTTCTGACACTTTGTTGATGAAATTATTAATTGAACAATAATAATGGGAAAAAAGCTTGAATTGCAGCACTACTTTAAAGCTATGAAGTAAACAAGAAAGGTTTTATTGAAACCGTGTTGTATTGTGAAAGCCTGTTGAGTACATGCATCCATCAGATTGTCATTTTTAGAAGTAAGCACACATTTCAGATCCTCCTTCTTGTTGCCCACCTCCCAACTGTCCTCCTCTATGTTTAGCTAATCATGTGTAAACACAAAATGAAAAATAAGTGAGTTTCATGGTGCTGTGAAATAGTTCACAAACGCTGATGGATGTAGGCACGGCTCATCCGCTACCTGCTTATGTTTGTGTTTGGCCTGCCTGCCAAGCAGATGTCGTTACATAACGTGTGTTTGTGTTTGTGAACCCACCACATATGTTTATGCGTTTGCATGAATATGTGTATGTGCTTGTCTGTTGTGTCTTCTCTTCAAAGCCAAAAAGCCCATTCCCAGAGATGACTCGCTGTCCAGGAATAACATCTTTCATCTGCAGCCCTTCACCTCCATAACACACACACACTGTTGATTTTTCAGCTTGTTCAGTTCAGTAGGAAATATGTCTGGCTAGTTACTGTACAGCCTGAGCCCCAACTCCTCTCCCCCTCCCCAGACTACCCCCTGAATTGCGGCTTGTTCAGGTTGTGTGTGTGGATGGAGGTGTGTGTGTACGGAGGAGGAGGAAGGGGAGGTGTGGAGGAATGCAGGGCTGGGTCGGGTGGAGCGGGAAGTCGGAGGGAAAAGAAGGGTCTCTATGTGGGTCTGTATGTGGACTCTATGGGGAGATTAAAGATGTGTATGAGCGCGCGTTGATGAAAGTGTGTTTTCCTACTGTGTTTACTCCACTGGGGCCCACTGGCTACCTGACAGAGGAGAGAAGAGTAATGGAGAAATAGGCGGGAAGAAGAGTCGGTGTGAAAAGAGGAAATCGGGTTATTTTTTGATCTGGTTGCGATGAGGGAATCTTTACCTCATATTTGTATGTTTCCTTGAGCTGCTCTGTGGTAAACCTGATCTTAAAATATATTAGAGTTAAATCTGAGACTTTAAAAATATAAAAAGGAAAGTAAGAAGGATAAGAGAAAAGTTGGAGCAGAGACATCAACCAAACAAGCAAGAGAAAAACAAAAATATTTTGTTTAATTCAGTGTTACTGAACTGAACTGAGCTGAACTTAAGAATTCAGGAATTGGCTTGTATACTTGAGATTATACAGAAATACATACTTATGCAAAAATGCACACACACGACCCAACGAGCAGAGCAGCGGGAACACTGTAGGCTGTGTATGGTGACTCTCCTTCACTTCCGCACCATAAATGTGTGTTTGCTATACGAGGGAACATGGGGAGAAAAGAGGAATTCATGTTGGTGTTTATTTGAGCTTTGGCCAAATCCAACCTGGGGCGGCTGCATTGGCGCGCACTCCGCACCAAACCCCAGCCGCTCCTGTACCCCCAGCCAGACACACACACATACTGTACACACTCACCTACTCAAGCACACACACAACACAAATTTTACTCTCACACACGTATACCTGTCCATCCCAGCCATATCAAGGTGTGTTTGTCTTTCCCTGCCCACCATTTTAGGTCCTCCCAGAGCAGGTATTTCCCTCTCTTTCCCACAGACACACACATATTTTTACACACACACAGTGCAGCTATAGAGGGGGGGTTGTCTGTGGGCTGACTGCGTGAACCACTTGCATTGATAACCTGCAGCTCAGAGTCACTCAGTCTCACTTTGTGGCCGTCCCCCTCGCCTGGAACTCCCTTCGCCCTGCTCTGTCTCCTTTCTGGCTTCTCACTCTAGGACCGTCTCCGGATCTGCTCAGACCCCCACGTTTACTCGTCACCCCTCTGTCGCTGTCACCATGTCGCCTACTCCGTCGTTATTCCTGCTGCTGCTCGGCCTCATAGGGGCTCAAGCAGCCACCACCCCCGTGGACCTCCGCACAGCCGCTGCCATGGGTAAGAATGATGACCTTTAACCTTTAAAAATAATCTTAACTCCAGTCTCTGATGGGGCAGTATTATCTAACAGCTAACAGTTTTTTAATGTTACCTCAGAGTGGATGTTATAACATGATAAAGCAAAATAAATACATATGCAGAGGTAGCAGACATTTGAATGAAAATATTCCTGTTACGTCGATTTATCATGCCAGTAAAAAGACAAATTTAACTCTTGAAACAGCATTGTTTAGTCGTTTTCGTTTATCCACGGAAGTGTGTGAACTCGCTGCATGCGATAGACAGTCCCAAAGGTAGAGCTGAAGAACTGAAGGAGAGAGAGGAAAAAAAGGCAAGTTTTTATTTAGGTTATTCATGTTCCACATCAAAATTTGTTTGGATAATTGTTTCACATCTGGCATTATTTCATTTACCATCAAAAAACATTTTTTTTACAGTAATATGAATTTCTGTAATTCCGTTATATGAGTGAGTGTCTTCGGGGATTTACTGGTCAGAAGTTCCTGGAGTGATTAGTCGGTCAGTATTGAACACACCAGTGTGTTATGTGGTGTTGGTGGTGGGTGGTTGGTTCACACACAGTTTGGATGACTGCTTCAGGAGGGAGTGTGGCAGTTGGTTTGCTGTGTGAGTGGTAGAGAGGTTGGTTGGAGGAAACACTGGAGGGAGGGAGAGAGGTGAAGGGTGAGAAGGGAGATCAGTGATGTTTAACAGAGTGGAAGGTTTAGCAACAGTTAATTTGACAGGGCGACCAATCGCTTCACCCTCACAGAAGCATTTTTTTTAATAAAGCACACATAAGGCAGCTCCATCAGTTAAGCCCAAAATGTTAACATAAAAATGAATCATTTTGACAAAATAAATACGAAGGCTGGATCCTCTTTTTTTGAACTTCGTCTGCATCCCACACGTCATTTGTTATTGTAGTAATAGTTTATTTTATATTAATTTATGTTAAGTACTATTTTAAAGTGATTTCTCATGATCTGTCTCTGTCCTCCATCCTTGTTTTTCTGGTCAAGCATTTCCCCATCTCTCCCTCCACTCTTGCCTGTCTCCACCCCTGTTGCCTCCCTGCATCCTGTTTTTCTGTTTCCTCCCACTTTCTCACCAGCCCTCACCCCCTCCACCCTCCCTTTTCCTCTCAATACCTCCTTCTCCCCATGCTCCTCCCACCCTCCCTCTTTTCTCGCCTCTTCATCAACTTAATTTTGTTATCAGTTTGCATTTTTGAAGCATTTGGTGGTTGCATAGTTTTTCTGCAAATTATTGGGATATGACCACATAATAATTTCTTTTCTGTCTCGTCATGTGCAGCAGCAGGTTTGTGCAAAACTCGTCCCACAGACATTGTGTTCATCATCGACAGCAGCCGGAGTGTTCGTCCTTCAGAATTTGAACAAGTCAAGGTCTTCCTGGCTAAGGTCATTGAGGGACTGGATGTTGGACCCAACGCCACCCGTGTCGGAGTCGTCAACTATGCCAGCCGCGTCAAGAACGAGGTATGTAGTTAAATAGCCTTCACAGACACTGAGCAAAGATTTTATTTTTTAACAAACCTATAAATATCACTGACCTTGCTATTATGCAACCGCAGGTTTCTCTAAAGACACATCGCACTAAAGCAGGTCTGGTCAAGGCTGTGACCAAGATTGAGCCCCTGTCCACTGGAACAATGACTGGTCTGGCCATCCAGTTTGCCCTGAACGTAGCCTTCAGTGAGGGCGAGGGTGCTCGCATCAAATCTCCCGATATCAGCAAGGCCAGACACAATTTCACATGCATCTACACATATAAATCCGTATGTTCAGTACTTAAGATCCTGATCTTTCATCTGATTTTACTTCTCTTGCTTCACAGGTTGCCATCATTGTGACAGACGGACGTCCTCAGGACAACGTGAAGGAAGTGGCTCAGCGTGCACGGGATGCTGGTATTGAGATTTTCGCCATCGGTGTGGGACGTGTGGACATGAGCACCCTGAAGCAGATGGCCAGCGATCCTCTGGATGACCACGTTGACTACGTGGAGAGCTACAGTGTCATCGAGAAGCTTACCAAGAAGTTCCAGGAGGCCTTCTGTGGTAAGATGGGAGGAGGTAGGAGGAAGAGACGATGGGGGGGGGGAAGGGAAGATGAGAGCTTTAAAGTTAAGTTAGGACAAATAATAGTTAAAGAAAAGTTGAAAAGAGTTACTGTCAGGGTGAGTCGTACCACCTTCATGCCCATGGAGAGAGCTGTCTGCTGGCCCCTCTATATAAGGGTAAGGTGTCAGGACTGTCATCTTTTCATTCCAACAATGTTCCCTTCCTTTTGTCCTCTCTCTCCCTCAAAAAGAGAACAATATATTCATTCAAATATTTAAACTCATTAAATATTCCCAGCGCACGAGGGCATGAGGGCAGGAACATCTTTTTGGAACGAAATTCGCTCCTGTTCTTCAGTCAACTCTCACATAACCGAGAGGCGAGACTGATCTCCCTGTAATTACCAATCCATTAGTGACAATCATTAAACTTCTAATTAGTGTTGCCCTTTGGCTCTCCCCGTCTGCGGCAGTTTTGACTGCTGTCTGCCACTCAGTTTGCAGCAGTCAATCTCGCTGCAGATATTTTCCCCCAAGGGCAGAGCTGCATGATGGCAGGGTTGGATTGTTATTGGACGAGCCTGTGCCTCTATTTTAGAAACAGACAAATCGATCTTGTTTATTTGAGGCTTCTCCAATCTTTTCCACCTGTTTGTTTTAAGGATCCACTGGATTCATGCACCAACCACACATGTCAAAAACCGTTCAGGTCACCTGCAGGTCACAGTGGATCATTAAAAAAAAAGAATGCTACATTATCCCATTTTCAAGCTGACATAGTTTCATTCTCTCCTTCTAACCCCAACCACCCACCCCCCTCTGTGTGTATGTGCCTCAACATATACTCTACTGTGTGTACGTGTCTTCTTCATACACACACACACAGTGTCGGACCTGTGTGCCACTGGGGATCATGACTGTGAGCAGGTATGCATCAGCAGCCCTGGATCATACAAGTGTGCCTGCAAAGATGGCTTTACCCTCATGGACGATGGTCGCAGCTGCAGTGGTGAGTGTGTGCGTGTGCGCTTTTGTGCATGCGCGCGTGTGTGTGTGAAGGAATTCATCGATGCGCAGCCACTGTGCTCCCAGAGTATCATCCCCTGTTGTGTGTGTGACATCACCAGCTTGCAGCAACTCGGCGACAGATGTGGTGTTCCTGATTGATGGCTCTAAGAGCGTCCGTCCTGAGAACTTTGAGCTGGTCAAAAAGTGGATCAACCAGATCGTCGACAAACTGGAGGTTTCTGAAAGCAAGGCTCATGTTGGACTGGTGCAGTATTCCAGCACAGTCAGACAGGTACGTTCAGCATTTTGTGTCCCCTGATAATCAGCTTCCTTCTCCTCCTTATTATCATCATTTCTCCATCTGTCGCCCGCAGGAGTTTCCCCTGGGCCGCTTCAACAATAAGAAAGAGCTGAAGGATGCTGTGAAGAAGATGGCCTACATGGAGAGGGGAACCATGACAGGCCAGGCTCTCCGTTACCTGACAGACAACAGCTTCAGCCCCGCTCAAGGCGCCCGGCCCGGAGTCACCAAGGTGGGCATCGTCTTCACCGACGGACGCAGCCAGGACTACATTGGGGAGGCTGCCAAGAAGGCCAAGGAGCACGGTGAGAGGGAGAGGATAGCTTACTTTTTTAATATATGGGTTTAAGTTTATAAAATATAAAATCTACTTTTACCAGTCAGATGACGGAAACTGTGTTTTTATGTGACAGGTTTTAAGATGTACGCTGTTGGAGTGGGCAACGCCGTGGAGGATGAGCTGAAGGAGATTGCCTCTGAGCCGACTGGAGAGCACTACTTCTACACTGCTGACTTCAAGGCTATGACCCAGATCGCCAAGAAGCTGCAGATCAACATCTGTCAAGGTCACACATGATGACTGAATACAAACATTAAAAATACCACCAGTTATTTCCCTGCCCATGCTGATGCAATAACTAAAAACTTGAACTTGTTCTTTCTGTTCCCACAGAGGAGGACCCTTGCGAATGTGATTCTCTTGTAAAGTTCCAAAAGAAAGTAGAAGATGCCCTACAGGCACTAACAAAAAAATATATCCTTGACAACGGGTCAAATGGTCTGAGAATATGATGTTAGGTAGGAGGGTTTAATGTCTTAATCGTGTTTTCTGTCTTGTCATTTGTCTTTAATGTTGATGTCCTTGACAAAATCTTACTAGAGAGCATGTCGAAGAGGATCGCCTTGCTGGAGAACAAAATCGTCTGAGGACTCGCACCCCCCTCTTCCCTATTCATCTGCAACCACACCCACATACACACAACCACACACACAAACAGTTTTTACTTCCCGTAAAATACTGAGGAGGAGCCCGTGTATGTGTGCGTGAATCCTGACCTCTGCTTGTATTCTGAGCTCTCCCAAACCACCTCTGCCCCTCCTCTCTCTGTCTTACCTCTTCCACCCTTGGGTCTCCTGGGACACGAAGCGCCGGTTGCCATGGGGACCACGCCTTTGAGTGTGTTGGTGTGCTCCAAAGGTCTTCGCCATAGCCAGCCTGTGTGTTTGTTAATAAAAGTCTTCCCTCATAGGGAAACGGTATACTGAAGGGTTTTTCTTTGTTGCTGCCGCAATGCTGAATTTCTCCAAACCTCAGAGTCTGTCTCGTCATGTGAAACGGAGCAGCACATCACCCTCACCTGTCTGTCTGATTATATCTGTCACTGTCATCTTTCCCTCTCCCTCCTCCCTGAAGGCTTCATTTTTATTCTCTTAGCCCCACACAAAGGTATCTAATATTATATATGGTATATATATATATACAGGTAAATTAATATAAGATATGTCTGATAATTTGGGTACACCAGTGATGTTTTTTATTTTCCTAAATAAAGGTGATTCAGGAAGTACATATTATAAATTGTGAAACAGTTGTATGCTAAATTAACACAGACATAAATGCACACACAGACACAAAGACAAAGTTTGAAGCTAATAATTAAATTTAAATAAGTATATGTCCCAGAATTTTTGTATGGTACTGGGCCACGTATTGAGGACTTGCTGGATCACAAGGGCTCAACAGGCACCCCCTGCAAAATGGTGAACAGTTTCAATTCATTGTCTAAGATTTCCGCAACAGCACTTTATACTTGTACAACTTTATTATAGTACTGTCTAAAGTCTTAAAATACTGATACTCTACGGACCCATTTAAAGTTGGATTGACATTTTAGTGTGGATTTGTGGGGTTACCTGTCAAGAAAAGGTTTACTCCGGTAAGAGTACAGAAGAAAAACAACAAACCCTTATTTTTGAGAATTTATTTAGTAACAATGAGAAAATATCTGCTCTTAACAGCTGTATAAATGCTAAAGTTGCAGCCTGTTGATGTTTACTATTAAAAATGGTGGTAGTAATCAATGACATTGCCTTAGGCTGTGATGTGATGGACATTTGCCATCAGTGCTGACATTATATAAACTACATAACTGATTAGTAAACTGAATAATGAGCAATAAACGCTACAGTCCTATAAACTAGTATATGCAAAAGCTAATATCAGTTATTGTAAACATACTGGTACAGTACATACGCATTATGTTTTACTATTTTCCAATGACGTGGCAACATACATTCAAGCAGTAACGATGGGTGTCCATGTAGTTTTTATTTTTTAAGTAAAAAACTAACTTGGAAACAAACCAAAAAAGTCTAGGTCAGACACCACCGCACTCCTATTTAAATATTCTTAATATGTTGCTGTTAAAGTTCGCTAGTTTGTCAGTAAATGAAGAAAACGTGTAAAAAAAACAGGTTATTTGGGAAGAATTCACGCGCCCTGTCAGTAAGTGGGAGGTTTGGTGCGCGTCACTGTGACGTCGCACAGAAGGAAAAAAAAAGATGCCTAACTCAAGAAGCTGAACGAAACGAGCGAATAAAGTCTGTGAATTTTTCTCAGTACCTCGTGAAGGAGGATTTTAAACTGAAGTTAGGTTGTGCTCTGGTGTGGGAGTCCACTGTGGACCCAAACCGCCGGCTCACCGCGTCTGATTATCGAACCGTCGTCAAATACGACGTTAAAAAGAGTTTGCAGCATCTGCTAACGGCAGCTAAGCTAACTTAGCTCAGCGAGCTAACCGGCAGATCGTCTACACAATCAAGTTGACATTTCCGGCGACTGAACCAGGTGCATCGGGACCAGTACAAGGGATGGCCAGCAATCCCATAGCAGGCTTCACTTGCCGGCCTAATGGAGAAAACTCAACGGGACGAGTGTCCGGTTCTGGCCGCCTCACGTCCGAGTCAGAGTCCGATGTTGGCCCGACTGTCAAGAGCTTAGCGCGGCTGTGCAGCAGGAGCGAAGACGAACGAGCGGCAGCTCTGGAGGAGCTGAGCCAAGAGGTTCTGGTGTGTTTAGGAACGGACCGGCCCGGGTCGGCACGGCTGAGCAAACAAACACTCCTGCATCTGCTTCGGCTGTCCCGGTCGTGTCCCCTGCGGGAGGTTCGGGAGAGAGCTACCGAGCTGCTGCGAGCGGCGCAGGTGATGTGATGTGTTGATGTGTGCAGACCAGCAGGAACTCAGAAAAAAAGCTGACTAATTCAACGGTAATAGGGCTGTTAATCCAAAAAGCTTTATCTTAATGACAGATTTAAGTTTGCCTAATGTGTGGGACTATTGCTTTTGTTTTCCCTAATGCAAATCCAACAATAGGCGAATGATTGGAAAACAGTCCTGCTAATCTCGCTTTCGATCAGCGGATACCATTTATCAGATTGCCGAGTGTTTCATCAGAGGTTGAAGCGAAGGTGATGCAAGACTCTGCTGCGGTGTGCACAAACAAGCAGGCCGGACACGCCCCCTCCCGGTGCCCTGAAAAACAAACTAGACACACCCCCGAGCCCTTTCACAGCCCGCTGTAGCTTCTAGAAATAAAAAAGGCAGACGCTCGTGGCGCATATTCACTTTTATTTGTCACCGCCGTCGGTAATAACGCGTGAGCGCGGTGCCGTGCTGCCGGTTTTCCGATGATGTCGGTGAGTCCAACGCAGGGGAAGTTTGGTTACAGATTTCACGGGTTGCAGGTTATGAAACGGGTCCAGTTACAGTCCAGCTGCTGCCGTCTGAGTCCGGTCAAGTACAAGTGGGCTAAAGCTGTCTGCGCATTTTTTTTTCTTTCGATGTTTAAATATTCTTCAGAGAAGTTATCAACTTCCTTTGCGTTTGAGAGGAAAACAGTTGATTCCCTGACAGATTAACCCTTAAGCTGTTTGCTTAAAACACTTGCTAACTCTCATATGAAGGCATGTGTTTTTTTATGTAGGTTTTTTGCACTTTTGTAAAGCTGAAACCAAGAAATCCATCGTTTCGATTTGTCGATCAGCAGCAAGTTCAGTGATTCATTTGTTGTTTATCACTTTAAAGCAAACAAATGCGCCCTGCTTCCCCCTTATGTGTCAGCTAACTTGTGAATTTCGGAGAATCTGAGGAGCACCTTCTCAATATTTTCTGACTCTTATAAGACTAACCGAGAGCATGACTGGCATATCGATAAGAAATGAAATAAATCATAATTTGACTGTTCAATTCTTTGTCTTCCTTCCTACCATCAGGAACAAGGAGTTGAAGTCCCTCGAGCTCTGACGTCAGGCCCAAGTGCCTTTATTCCTGCAAAACAGGTGTGTGTGTGTGTGTATTGTTTATAAAAGTACATTTGTTTAGACATATTAAAAGGTCTCATTCATTAATCTGCAATTGATTTTTAAAACAGTTTTCCTAATACATGCTTGTAAGTTAAATGTTGATAGTGTTAAACCACAGGAAGTTGCAAGAATAAGTCGTATGGCCCAATGTGGCAGTATATAACATTAATCAGCAGTATCTCTTTGCCATGTTACACTTATTGAGGAAACTACTCATATTAGGAGGGTAGTTTGAAAGCTGATTTCAGCTGATTTTCATGTTTAAATGCAAAGTTGCTGACTGGCATCATGATAGCAGTCAAAACAGTGTACTCGCTATAAATGTCCTGATTGGTTACGAGTGTGAGCAGCGTAACGAACTCCTCTGCTGCAATGCGAAGTGCCTGTTGCTTCATGCCATCGAGAGCAGCAACACCAGGCGTGTGTTGCCCAAGCTGATGACTGAAAATGCTGATTCCATGATGTGACTCACTTCAATTTTTCCACTGGAGAAAGTGGGAGTGTTGTGTCCGATTTTACAAGGCTGATCATTCCTGGCTGTAAGAGGAAATTTTTAGGTGAGAACCTTTTACTGAGTTCTCAATTTTGTAGAAAAACAAACAAACAAAAAAAGACGTAAATTGTCAGCTGGACTTTTTTTTCCCCTTTTATATTTAAATGGGATCTATATCTCTGCCTGTTATCCTGACATGTAAGAAAGCAAGTTAATAGAAGAAGAACATGTGGTGTGATCAGATCTGCCTGGCTACATGTGATGGTCATCTGAATTGCGTTGTGATTGAATGTTAAGTCGGCGTAACTGCAGTCTGTACAACATGCTGGCATTGGTATTCAACATACGTGTTAATACATAAATTTGTTTTTAAATGATGAAAAATCACACGATGTTCAAACTGAGAGAGTGAGCTTTCAAGTAAGCTGAAAGAAACAAGTCTGTGATGCGGATCATGTGTTTTCTTTGCCATGAAGATGCCAAAACATGTTCTTCAGTGGAACTTAATCTGAAAAGAAAACAATGCGGGTGGAAAATGAATGATATACAGAAACTGAAATAACTGTGTGTGCAGCGGTGCGTGTTGCGCTGATTCGTGCAGGTGCTCTGCTGCTGACAAGGCTTACGGTTTAACCAGTCACAGAGCAGCTACCGCAACACACCAGGCCAATGTGACACAGTGTGGAAAGAAAGGAATTTAATGTTTCACTTTTGCAGAATATGCACGAGGAGACAAATAATTAAGAAATTGTCGTGGACAGCAATTCCCAGAATTTGTAAAAAAAAAATAAAAAAATAGTAATTTCACAGAGTCTGGGTCAGCGGAGAACTGTTCTCATAATGGAGTTTTTTTAAAATTGGTTTTTAATTTTGAACACGTATTTTGACTTTCCTACCTCTCCAGATGTTGAAAGAAGGGCCAAACCAGGACGTCCTGATTGAATCTTTTCTGTCATTGGGTCGTGTGGACCACGTCGCCATGGTGATGGCACTGCACCCTGCTTACCTCAGCTGCTTCCTGAGGACCCAGCATGCTTTGCTGGAGCTGGACGGCCCCTTGCCCCGTCACTGGAGACATTACATTGCTGTTATGGTGAGAAAACTTCAACATATGGTGTAGTGACAGTTATTATCAGCATTCAGATCAATGCCAGTCACTGCATTAAGGGCCTATTGTCCACTTAAATGTAAAACCTAAGCTGGATATTACTTATCACACTGATACGACTATTTTACCATCAAGAAAAATAACATGGAGTCAGCAGTATCCAAAAGACTTCCTGTAAACATCCGCAGGGACAATGACTCTGTGTCTGTTGTTGACATAAGCTTCCCTAGTTGACAATGTGTGATAACTTCAGTTTCTTTGTTGGCCCTTTACAAACAATTTACATGACAAAAGTAAACAACAGCACAACAGAATGGATATTTATGTAGCAAAATTTGCAGGAGTGATACGTTCTTACAATAAAAGTGATCAAACTTGGGTTAATTTTAGTCTTGTGTGTGATTATCCAAAAGACTGCAGTCCTTTAAATGACTAAGCAAAGCTGGTGTTGTTTTTGGATTTTGGTGTTTACTAAGCTAAGTTTGTCAAGAATACATTAACTAATCAGATGCGTGTAGTGGACGTTAGTTTATTTTATACTGGAATAACTGGTATTTCGTCATCTTGTGAGTGAGTCAAGAGCTGTAAAGTGATTTGAGGATCTCTTTGTTTTTATACACACACATCATTTTTGGTAAAATGTTTATCCTGCTGGCCTTAGTATTTGGACAAAACCAGTAAAACCAGCAATACCAATGGTAATACCAATAGAGTCTTCCTCTTCTTCCATGCATGTTGTCAGTGTGGAATTGTCACACGAAGAGTTGAGAAGAGGGGCCGCGTCTGCAGCACGCTCATTTACCGCAGTGAGAACAATAAAACAAGGTCGTTTAATCCCTTCCGTCGCATTCATTTATCCGCCAGTATCAGCAGCCTCCGGTCGTTACGTAAATCTCCATTTTATACTCCTGGATCATTCACTCTGCTATCCACACTGCTCGGCGGATTCCAGGAAGCCGGCCATCCTCCACATACCAGCAGACAAAAGGAGGGGGTGACATTCGGCAAAGGGCCACAGGGTGGAATCGAACATGGGGCGCTGCAGTGAGGACACAGCCTCTGTACATGGAGAGTCCCTCAGAGCCACCGAGGCGCCCCTGATTTTTATTTTTTAAACAATTTTGAATTATAAACTATGAAGCTTTGACATTAATATGGTCCTCCTTGCAGTTGTGTTCGAGGTAATTGTCTCATTAGCGTTTTCACTCTGAAGTGTTGTGAAGACATCAATTTTAGAACAAAGTCTGAAATGTTTCCAGTGTCTTAGTAGACTTTTTTTTCTTCTGAAACAATCAGACCATTTAAGGGCTTAATATGTATGAAAATATATATTTTTTGTAGATATCCTCACATATACGTGTAAATAAGTTTTAGGATACTGAAATGGTTGAAGTCAACAATTTGACCAAAAAAACAAAAATCGAAAGCGATAGGAAAGTCAGGAAATGAGAAACTTTTAGTTTGAAGGAATGTTCAAATCATGAAAAATGAAATCGGCTTTAGTAAAGAGAAAGAGGACGGATGCAGAATGGACTTGGCAGGTCGTTCTCCTCTTCAGGGTTAAATTAGCTGCTGTATCATAGCCAGACACTAACAGGTCTGCCAAAGAGCAATCCTCTCATAAACTTTTAATGACTGTCATTGCTCATATACTGTATAAATATTTGCTACCTTTCACTTCAGGAATGGCATACGGCGGATGAAAAATGATGTGGAGGAGTTTGCTTATGTAGCTTTGACCTCTGAGCCCTCAGTATTTATGAGCCCAGATTGGTCTTATGCATTATGTAGCTGTGATATACAGACCAGTGATGGAGCTTTCTTTTTAATTAATTTGGTGCCACGTCTGTTTCCTCACATAAACTGTCGCTGATGTTTCGCAGGCTGCAGCTCGACACCACTGCTCGTACGTGGTGCAGCAGCACAGTGCAGGCTTCCTGGAGGCGGGAGGGGAGGAGAGCTGGCTGAGCGGCCTCGAGCACGCTCCCACCAAACTCCGCAGCCTGCAAACACTCAACAAGCTGCTGGCACACAGACCCTGGCTCATCACGCAGCAGCACATTCAGGTCAGACAGGACACCCACTCACACCCTGTCTCTCATTCTTCGGCTCTTTATTTCTGCTTGTGGCCTGCCATCATAAAATAATAATATGCGATTTAATATACTGGATTCTGTCGAAGGCTGTCACATCTGAATGTACTTAGAACAACAGAACACTTGGCTCATTTCTTTTAAGGTAGAGGTGTGTGTGTGTGTGTGTGTGTGTGTGTGTGTGTGTTGGAGAAGGGAAAAAAATTGCAAACAAACTCCTGCACACTGTCTAATTTGTAATAATACCTTTTTTTTTAACATTTTGGTGCAAGATCTTCATCAGGCTATAAAATTGTTTGTGTATCTTAAATTACTTCCTCACTGAATTTCTCAATACTTCCCCTTTAACAGTTACCTAATTGATAAAGCTTTAGCATTTTGTAAACCTCTGAATCATTGCTTGTCATGATGTTCAGTTTTGCTTCTCTGTGCTTCACACTGCTGTATTTTACCATAAAATAGTGGAAATATAGTACATTTGGTGTACTCTATAGGAATTGTTGAAGGCACTATATAGAAGATAAACTTACACTTTTAAAACGTTGACATGCCAATAAGCGAGTAAACAGCACTTGTAAGTGACAAGTGACTTTTGACACTATTGGCTACACTAAAATATAGAAGCTGATTGTTGTCATGCAAAGAAACGTTCATGTGTTTTGTAAACTACTCTTGGAAACGAGGTAAAACTGTACTGTGCATCCTCACTCTTATTTAATCCCAGCAGTCCATAGCTGGTGAAATGTTTACCTGCACAACACAGGAAGGTTTTATAGCTTTTCTTTTGTGTTTTGCGATATTGCTTATGGCTACATTGTAAGGGTGTTTTTTCTCTTCCCATTTTATTCTCCCTTTCATACATTGTTGGTAATGTAACAACAGCAAGCGCTCACAGCAATGCCAGCGGCTGTGTGAGGCTGTATGTAGACGCAGCGGTGCACAGCCACAGTAAATGCTAATGATAGCATGATAACATTGTCACAGTGGCAGTGGTGCTGTTTAACCGGTATAATATTTATCATGTTCACTGTCATGTTGCCTTCAAATGCTAACAGTAAACACAAAAGAGTATGGCTGATAATAATTTCATCAGGGGTTCTTTTAGGTATTTGGTTGTATACAAAAGAATTGACTTTATGTTGTTGAGATCTTTCAGTCTGGACTAAAGTGATGCCCCACACGCACCAGACGCTGCCTTCCAACTAACCGACTCTGCATGTAATTTTTACTTACCCAACACCAGCGTTGGACAAGTCACCCAGAAATGTTACTAAGTACCTTATACCGATTATCTCTTACAAAAGTAATACGTTTATTTTACTCGTCACTCGTTACTTCACTTAATTGCTTTTGCAACCCAACAACCTTGTTTTGATTGAGAAGAATTTAAAGACATGCTTAAGCATAGTGACACACATCAGGACTTGGATCAGTAACTGTGATATAATTATTGTTTTGGCAATTGCAATCTGTTTCTTTACTAGTTACAAGGAAAATTAATAAAATATCTGTAATGCGTTTCTAAGTAATGCGTCAACCCTTCCCAACACCCCCCACCCCCACCCCACCCCAACCTGCCCTGCAGGAGCTGGTGTGTCCCGGAGCAGAGCCTCGCTGGTCATTGGCTGAACTCATACATGCTGTGGTGCTGATGGCACATGCTCACTCCCTCTGCTCTTTTGTGTGGGGCTGCGGGTTAAACCCCGAACCTGAGCACATCGGTGGCTACACCTTCCAGCCTCCATCACCAAACCACCTTCCTCGTAGCCCCCATAGCCCCGCTAATGAGGACAGCAGGCAAGAGGTGAGTCTAACTTCATTTTTTACCACAGGTCTGACAGGTACAACCTTCACAATGTCAACAACAACAACAAAAAGGAAAAAGAAAATTTGTCCAATCCAGCTTTGTTTTACTCGTCCAACTGGTTTAGTAACAATAGAAGTCTTTACACAGACTAAGTAAGCTCCCTAAGGTATTCTCTCTTTTTATTGTCTTCTCCAGTTGGTTGATGGAGCGATGGAGGTGGAGGTGTTGATGAAGAGGATGGTGGAGCTGCAGCAGCAGCAGGAGGAGGAAGAGTGCACACAGGAGGAGATGGTTACTCGCTTTGAGAGGGAGAGGAGCGAGAGCATCCCGACAGGTTCAAACATACCCGTTCATCTTGTGCGTCTCTCTTTCATTCACTTGGCAGACTTTTGTTTACTCACTGCTTCCTCGTTGTCGTGTTTGTTCTTAGCGGTGGTGCGGGGGGCGCCGCCTGACCTGGTGCTGCGTCTGGTGGAGGATCCAGAGTTCAGATATGAGGACTTTGCCCCCAGAGGAGAACAGTCGCCGCCCACCATGAGAGCCCAGGTAGTTAGAGCAGATCTGTGTGTTCAAGATCATGTTGATTATATTTACAGATTGATTGAGACACAAACTCAACATTATTGCTTCACACTTTTCACAATGTACAGTGCATCTTTACTGTTTATTGATGTGGGTGTCTGACGTGTGCAGGACTACTCATGGGAAGATCACGGCTTCTCCCTGGTCAACAGACTCCTGCCAGACATGGGCCAGCTCCTGGATGAAAAATTCCAGGTACCCCCAACTTTAACTTAGTTGACATCTACATTTTTAACAGCAATAAGATGTTTAGAAACCCTGCAGGACCAATGTGTGGATAACATTCTAGGTCTATCTAGTCCAGAGGGTTTTAGTGAGTGAAACACAATGTTAACTAAATAAAACAAGGATCTAGTGGAGATAATATGGACCTACATGCTTGTTACACATTTAGGAGTTTTCTTTAAACTTAGTGTTGGAACTTAATGACTACATGTATATTGTAGAACAGTGGATACTTAACCACTTTTCGGCCTCTAATAAGTACTTAAAGAGGAAATATACTTGTTTTTGGGTCTTTGATTTTGATCTTGTAGTCCTTTAGAGCTGCTACACGCAATTGACTCAACAGTGAAATCTGTAAATCTTCAGAAAACTGTGACTTGTGCCCTCTGTCTTCCTTCTATTTTCTGCATTCTCTCAAAACGGTCTGTGTAAGCTTTCTCCTCCCTGTTCTTTCCTTTGTGTGCACCTCCACCACACGGCTGTACTCACAACCCCTTTTGTCTAAATACTGACACAAAATAAACACAGCTAGGACACTGATAAATTGTTACTTACACCTTGTGCTTTAAACACTTCAGCATTACAAAGTAATGTGGGAATAGTGGCCCTTTAGCAGCATCTTAACCGTTAATCCAGCTCATGTGCTCATGTTGAGGAAGCAAACAAATCCACATGGAATAAATCCACAAGAAACAGGAATGATCCCAACTTATGCCTGCCGCTCGCCTCTTAAGGAAAGCTAAACAAAGTTAACTTCTCTTTATTGGAGCCATCTCAAATGACTTGCTGTGATCCCTGAAGCAGAGTGCAGCAGTGTCTGAGCAGGGCAGGGGAGGTGGCAGGCACGGCGCTATGTGCACGGAGCTGGCATGCCCGTATGGAGAAGTCAAGCACACATTGACATCAGTGTAACAGCAGAGTTTAAAAAACCTCCTGAAATACAGTGTGCAGAGCCAACTGGAACAGCCTGCGAGGCTCACTTCCAAATGTACGAACCTCATCATGTGACACTTTGGCATCGTTAAACACGAGTATCTGACAATGTAACAACATTTATAGGTCAGAAAAGATGGAAAAATATAATAGCTCTCCTTTAAACAGTCTGAGAAGGGAAATGTACTCTTCGGTGGAACTGTTTGCGCCACATTGATGTGTACCCTGAAACGTGTCTCTAGTAGACATTGCTTGGTCTCAAGATATCAGAAGAAAAAAATGGTTGTTTGGGAGTGTTGTGAAACATACTTAGTTGCCTACATTCTATACAGCCCAATAAAGAGATCGGCCATTTGCACTACAAAATAAAAATCACCAGTTTTACTCAATTTTTCCAAAAAACACAAAAAAGAGTGGGCACAAATTGGTGGTGTTGCCCTGTTTAGTCTGTTTGAATCCTTCGGCTTATCATTTTATCCTTCTTTTGACCCCATTTGTTGCCAAATTTGTAAGCTGACATTTTTTAAAACTAAGTCCTCCATGTCTGTATGTAGTGCTGCATGCCCGCCCACTTCATTCCAATTAACCTGTGATAACCTCTCCCCCTTGTCAAATAGAAACATGCATCGCCTCCACTGTCATGGCAGCACAGCTTGCATTTTCTTTTCAAAATAAAAGCCCAAAGATGTTAGAACAACTGCCCCATATCTGATATTATAAAAAATAAGGCAAATCCTGGAAAATATTGCAATATTTGATAATCCATAATATTGATAGCCTATTACTGAGCACAATATAATGAGATTACTTGGTGTTTTTGCAGGTTGTGAGTAACCTGACCTACCACAGGATGGCCATGCATGAAGGTGTGGATACTCACACGCTGAGAAAAGCTCTGTGGAACTACATCCACTGTCTCTATGGGATACGGTCAGTCTCACATCTTTGGAAATCACGACAATGAGTTTGTAATTTTGTACTCCACCTAACTTTTTTTGTCTGTGCACCTTTGCAGCTATGATGATTATGACTACGGCAGCGTCAATGTGCTGTTGGAGCGCTCACTGAAGGTGTTTGTTAAAACCATGGCCTGCCACCCCGAGCAGACCACGGCACGCATTTACCACACCTTCTGGAGACACTTCAGACACTCTGAAAAGGTACGAGTTCAAACACCACCCGACCCTGCCTCTTCCACCACAGTGAATGAATCATTTGGCATTTTATCATGTCATCTCTCTTTGGCGCCGTCCGCAAAAAGAATGAATTCTTTGACATTTCAGGGCGTTGTCTTGTTTGAAAAATATGTTTTAGAGAAAGCTGCATTACAGACAGGTCTCACAAGTGTGAAAGAAATGACTTGTTTTGTTGTTTTTTTTTTAATATTTTTATTTGCAGATTCATGCAAACCTGATAGTGATGGAAGCCCGGCTACAAGCGGCCCTTCTTTACACCTTACGAGCCATCACACATTACATGAGATGACACCTTCGCTTGCACGTTTTTGCAGATGCTGAGCCAGCTGTGACTTAACCACAGCCAATGCATAAGTCAACACAGATAGACAATCTTGCACACACACACACACCCACACTACAGTGAATGTTTGTATATGCATATCTTATGTTTCAGTGTTATTGTTCTCATGCTGCTTTGCGACTGGAATATATGATATTTAAAAATGTTACTTAGTTTGCACTGAAATTGATCAGGTTTGTTTCCCCACTTGAGCCTCAAGTGTTGTTCTGAATATCTTGCACGTTTCTGTCTCTCACCTCCACCCCCACCCCCACCCCCCACAAACACACACACACACTCATACACACATATCCACATATTTCTATCATTCAAATGTAACAAAGTCATCATCATGATTCAAGTGTTTCATTTGCATTTTTTTTTTTTTTTTGCTGTTCATTTGAAGTCTGTTACCCACAGACAGCCGCTGTTCACCACATCGTGACTACTACTCAGGCCTCAGCCTCTGTGTCTGCAGCACACAGAGGCTGAGACCACAAAAAGACAAAATAACTTGTATTTTTATATACAATAAAAAATTAATTTGTTATCAAAGTTCTAACTGAATGTGTTCTGTTTCTGAGACGTTATATTTAAGGCTTTTCTTTTTTTATTTTTACTTTGCAAATAAATATATATATATATATATATATATAACTCGTCAGAAACCCAACTGTCATTGTGGTGTTACTGCAGTTGCATTGCTCCGCCACTAGATGGAGACAAAGACTAACAGAAATGTGAAATGTCACCACAGTTCTCTTTAGCGAGGCATCTCACTCTTCAAGTTAAATTATCACAGCGTGACAATACATCTCGCCCTCTTGTCTTTAGTTTGGTCTGCTGCTGAAAGGGAATGACCCAGTGATAATCAATCAGTGTTAACCCAGTGATTTAGTTCGTTTTCAAAGTGGCACCCGCTCAAAGAAAAGCGACAAGTGAACCTTATCCTTGTTGCGCTGTGCTCTTGTTTTGTATGCGGATATCACACATTGCATTTAGTCTTCCTGCAGTTGACACCAGAGCGTAAATGTGTCACAACTTGCGCTTGCTAACCGGGCTCTGGCTGGATGTAACGTAACTCTTACAGGCTTTTTAAGTCTTTTACGGGACAAACAGCTCATTCTTGTGACACAGTTCCCATAATTGTACAGAAAAAAAACGATTATTTCTGAACTATCGATATGAACCATTTTAAACAGTGAACTACACCTATATTATAATACAGGAAAGGGCCTTTTACAGCTGTCCACTGCACGCGCACGGTCGTCTGGGTGGAACTCCTTGCGCGCGTATAGTCCGCTCCGAACGAAGCGCGCGCTCACTTCTCACTTGCGCCGTGCAGCAGCGCGCGACTTCTCACCGGACACCGCTGGCACCCCGGACCCAGCGCGCCTGACTCCAGGATTCCCCGGGATAACGACGTATTTTTTTTTTGTCAGGTATGTCGGCACACTGAATCATATAATGTGTGAGGATTTAATGTTGCCCGCCTTCATGATTCTTATGGTTAGATAACAAGTGGCTTGATTTCTGAAGAACTTCACTCTATCAAGAGTCATGTTCAAGATGACAGACAACCCATGAGGAGGTAATTTACTCATTACATTTCGTGTTGAATAGATTTCACTTGAAAAATTTCCCTGCTCTGCTCTGTGTCGAAGGAGGAAGTCGCCTATATTTGACTTTTTTTGTGAAAGACCCAAGAAATGTTAATTTAACCGAGGTAGGAACTGAGAATAAAACTAAGATGAGTATGTTGAGGCTGGCCCCCACCCCAGGGCCATCTGTCCCTCTTTTAAATAAAATAACCAGAAGCTTATATTGACCATTTTGAGTGTTTCTGGAAATTGGGTAACTTTGGAGTGCTTACTGTCAGATAAAAGGAAGTTTGGGTGGTTGCCTGTGAGAAGAAGTTATTTAAGTGCAGCTAAAAGTACTTCCACTCTTCATGCTGGACGGATACTACAGAGCTTAATATTTAGAAATCAAACCGCCAACCTTTCATTATTGAGAAAGTAGAAATTACAAGAACTTTTTTTTTTTTTTTTCAAAATGAGAAAGTTAAATTGGACTCTCTCCCTGTCACAGACCTATTAGTTAGGCAAAGATTATCAGCTATCAGGTTGTAATAACGTAATATTTATTGTTTAATAAATATTTTACAGAGACAAACAAAAGCTTATCAGGTTCTGGATTTGAGGCAAATGCTGACTACATTATACAGGAACGAAAGAAAGTTTGCTGCACATTTTCAGAAGTCTTGTAGGCTCACGTCCTTATGTTTGTGAGGTTATATAAAACTTGCTCCAGTAGCAGCATATTCCTTTAAATGTGTCTGTGATTTGTTTGGCACAGTGCCTTCAGGAAACCACCTTGAGGACAAAAGCAGGGCTGGATGTTTCCTCGCCATCTCTGTCTGAGGTGTTTCTGTGGCTCAGTGTGGTCAGACTGGCATGGGTGTTCGACCCGTCGTACACTGAGGCTGCATAATGACACCTCCACCTTCCTTTGAATAACCTGCACCTTAATTTTTTGTTTCACCACTGACTTCAAGGTGGTGGTGGTGGGGGGGCTCATGCATGTGTGAAGGGGGTGTCGTGGAATTTTGAGGGTCGGATGGGAAAAGAACGCGATTAGGCTGTCCAAGGCCAGACTTCATCACTTCCTGTTTCCTTACGAGGTCAGTTCCTGTCTTTAGCCTCGGGGCTCGGCAGGAAGGAAGGGGGCGTGGATGTGTTTTTTAGCTGGGGGAGCGGGGGGGTTTAGAGATGGATCTTACACAGCATTCCCACCAAGCAGCTGAGGGCTGTGACAGTCAGGTGTTTGTCAGAGATTATTCCTGCAGTGTGATGTTCGCACCCTTTCACTGAGGGTGTCAGGTGAATCTGTCATTTTGATCAGGGGCTTTGCAGTGGTTGTTGGAAGACTCATCTCCTGTTTGCTCCCGTAGGGACAAACTCTGAGCCCCTCATGTTGAAACAACAGGATTAGACATGTAAATGGTCATGTGTGGACCCCAGCAGGCCACCTCAGTCCCGTGTATCTGGAGGATATGATGACTTCATGTGGAAACAGGACGTCCCCATGACCGAGACACCTTACTTTTCCATTGCCCCCCTCCCCAGTTTTTTATCCTCCTCCTTGTTCTTCTTTCTGAGTGTGTGAGTGTGTGTGTGTACTCAATGAGTGTGAGGGTTCGGTGACAGCCTGCTTCCCGTTGTCCTATCATTCCTGCTCCACTCACACTCTGCATCCTGTGGGGCTTCCTGCTAATGAGAGAGAGACTCGGAGAGAAAAAGAAAAGGTAAGAAAAAGGACAGAAACAAGAAAAGAGGAGGATTGAAGAAAGTCTGAGCTGAGCACAGAAAGTCAACAGAGCTGAACAATCACACATGGTGTTTGTGTGTGTGTGTGTATTGACCCGTGTTCCTGCAGTGAATTCCCCGCTGGGAGCAGCTTATCGGCAGGCCTCTGTGCAGGAAAGGGTGTGTCATTTGGATTTGGATGTTTGAGAGTGCGACGATGGAGGGTGATGTTATTGTGATTTTATAAGAGTGCAGTGAAGGCGTGCTGATGTTTTGTGGGTCAGAATGAATTTGCTTCCTCATATTGTTATAGAACTCATGGATATACTGCAGTTTACTGTTCTGCTGTAGTTCAAAGTAACTATTTTACCCCTAAATACAGCTTTAAGTTACTTATCCTTCACTACTGGAGTTTTTCTGCTCTACATATTGTACTTTAATAACATATAAAACAATATACAGTGTACAAAATCTGATGAATTGTTGTAGATCAGAGTTCCACTTTGACAAACTTCAGCTTTAAAATGAAAAGGCCCATTTTGCTCATGAGTATTTTTCCTTTACTGATAAAACTTTTGCACTTTTACATCAGTAAAATGAATGCAGGACTCTTGTAATGGAGTGCATATTGCTTCTTTCTTATCACTGCCATTTATTTAATAGCTTTTTCTCCCCCCAATAGAATCACTCATGCAGCTACGCAGATATCTGTGATATTATTCAAGCTATCTTTCTCCCAGATCTATGCGTCCATATCAACGTAATGCAGGTGAACTAAAATGACTTGGTGGTTCTCACACTATTGAGAGGTAACCAGGCAGTGACAACTCCCTCCGGGGACAGTTTACGCGTCACAAAAAACCACTGATATGATGAGGACAGTTTTCTTAGCAACAACCTCTTAAAAAGACAGAATTTTCAGCGAAGTCTGTCAATTGCAAAATTCACCTCTATTGTGCTTGGGTGGAAGCGGATGTTTCAAAACTTTGGCATAAACATAAAACTTCTAGCATGTCTTCATGTCACCAGAGGTAGGTAAGATTTTTTGTACAATTTGATTAAAAAAAAAACCTTAAAAACTGTCAGGAACATAAACACTGATGCTTTATATCTACTAAATATAAGGGATTAGTCTGCGTATAACTGCCTGCAGACACACTTATCATAAAAACCACCACCACATGTTCCTCCACCAGAGGAAGCTGCTTCTGTTTCACAAAATATTCTAATTATTTCTCTTATGCGTTTGCCAGCTGCTATTAAAATCTGCCATGTGACTGTTAGTAAGAAGTCAGTGAAGTGAAGTTTTGAAGCAGCTCACAGAGGAAATGCTGGTATATCTGTGGAGTGTGATTGAAAAGTGTTTGTTTTTTGGGGATGAACTGTGGCAAGAAGGAAGCTTTAATTAGAGTTGCATCATGGAGAAATAATGACCGGGACATTTTGTCGTTGCACCACATGCAGGTTTTGAAACTGGCAGCAGAAAGCTCAACATATTTTAAACAGTGAAAAGCAGGGTGTGTGACTGAGGATTCTTTTTAATTCAACATTTCAGTCTCTTTGTGCGGTTTAATTGAGGATGTATACAAGGATTTTAGTGCATCTTTAATGTAATCCAAACTATGAGCAATTCCTCCACAACTCTTCCAAAATCGAGCATGTTGTGTGTTTGTCACAGACTGCGTCTCACTTTCTTTACTTGGTTTCAAAAAGACAAAGAGGAACTCAAACTTCTATACAGACTTTTGTCACACACCTAAAAAGCAGCAATAAGTTTGTTGTGTGCCAATTTAGAATGTGCAACCCATGTAACCGCCACACACCCACACACTCACACACACACTCACACACTCACACACTTCACTTAAGCCCCATTAATGTTTGTGGCTGATTGACAGGGAAATGGTTATCATAAACTGCACACAACTGTGAAGTGCACGCACACGTTGTTTCAGGTTTAATTCTGCACCCGACAGTTTAAAAGCCTGTGTGTTGCTGCACATGTGCATGTTTTGAGTCCCTGCATGCTTGCTCAGTGAAGCCTTTGTCCAGTGGGCCATGAAACTGTGCTGCACGTCTGACTTTTGTTTTTTTGTTTTCGTGGTGGTGTTTCCCTTATGCATGAACACTTCAGTTCAACTGAATTATCAGGTGGTGTATATGAATTGTCACAGCTTCTGTGTGCAGGGAGGAAGACGGACTAGAGGGAGAAAATTTGGTCAACAGGAACCCAACAGAGAACAATGAGTGCGTGGCCATCCTGCAAACAGTCCTTTATGTGTGTGTGTTTGTCTAAATATGTTTCCCCGTTATTGCGCTGATCCTTTCCATGGTCATCTGTCAATCTAGAGAAGCAAAAACAAGAACAGATGAGACAAAGGTCAGAGGAGAGGTGAAGATGAAAGATTAGACTTCTCCTTTCAGAGGTGCATCAGAAAGAGAAAGAAGGCAGCAGCGGTGCTCCAGTGAAAGGTTACTGTTGGAGGGGTGTGGGCACTGTGTAGAGAAAAACAGCCACACAGAGAGAGACGTGTGTGTATGTGTGTTGAAGGTGTTTGCGGACCTGCAGCTGTGTGTGTGGATGGGCTCTGTCCTCAGTTTCCAGGAAAAGGGGGGAGCCATCAGAGGGCTGGACAGGAAACTCTAACAGGGCTAACTTCCTGTAGCTCTCCTGATGGCCGGCCTGATAGCGAATGAGTTAAATTTTTGCATATTTTGCCCCAGACTCATCTGGATGTAGCCCATAATAGCTTTTGTTGCTTTGAACAGGGATTTCTGGGAATTCGTGGTGTGGACGGGACAAACCTGAGGCTGCTCTCCGAGCGCTCGGGTGATTTTTCATAATGAAAGTGAATTACTGTTGTTGTTTTTCATCGCTCGCTGCCATAACCTGTATTGTTCTTCCTGAGTGTGATTTCCCTCACATTCCTCAGTAGGTGGGGAGGCTGCAGTGGGGAGTTGAAAGGTTGCCAGTTTGAATCCTTGGGCCACTGTAGCCAATTTATTAGGTACACCTACATCGGCAAACACTGATGCAGTCTGATGCAGCAGTGCTGCAATGAACCCCACAATCATGAATGTTCAATGGTGTTGTAACTTTAAAGGGCAACCCTGCTGATTTTCAACTCAAGAAATATAATGTGAAACCTAGCTATATTTTTTTTTGCAAAGCTCTCTGTGTCTCTGGGACACAGCTTCAAAATGTTCCTCCTGAAACCAGTGACATCACTGGTTCCCGAAAGAACTACGAACTGTTTACCCCTCACCTTCCTCCTTGCACTCCAGAGACGAGTTTCTGGCCCTGGCAGACCAAAAACCCCTCGTAATTGAAAACTATGCATTATTAAGTAAAAGAAATGTTGTGATGCAATGGATGACAACCTTAGAGACCCAGCAAGTACTGCTTTTTTTTTTTTTGTAATGCAATGCATCCTGGTACATGTAGGCACCTCAAGAACGGCTGTGTGAGAACAACAACTCAAAAAACTCAGTTTTCTCTGTCAATATAGCACAAACTAAGGAATATATTGCTTCAATTGATTACAGTTACCATCAACACTGGTTGGACATCCTCATGAAAAGTTGTGGTCTTTCCCTTTAAGAGAGGTGTATAGATCATGTTGCTTTTTAACTGTATTACATTATGTATTAAGAGTTACTTTTTTATATTTTGTTCACAGCAGTTATATTAATGACAGTAGATCAAACAATTAGAAAGTGCAGCTTACAAAATGCCAGTACAGTTTAATGAAGGGCTGCATTTAAAGATTACTTTCATTATCAGTGAATCTGCTGAGTATTTTCTCAAATGAAAAGTCTATTAAGTGTCAGTGGCACAAAATCTAAATATATTTAGTTTCTATCAGATAAGCCAAATAAAAACATCAAATCCTCATAATTTAGAAGCTGAAATGAGAAAATTGTGGTCATTTTTGCTTCAAAAAAGGCTTAAACAGTTAATTGATATCAAAATTATTTAGGCTAAATCGCTAAAAAATTGTTTAAAATGAAAACTGTGTGATTTATCGCAGGGTTGTTGCATTAGACTGCATTATTTTAAAAGAATAGCTTGGTTGTTTGTTTGAATAATGTAAATCTACACATCTTCAGAGGCGTTGTCTTGTGGATTTTGTTACCATTTGCCAGAGACAGCCGCAGTTTCCCTTGTTTCCAGTGTTTGTGCTAAGCTAAGCTAAGCTAACTGGTTGCTGGTTGTA
>JAQLOL010000008.1:12608726-12624080 GCA_029783665.1 Naso thynnoides | reverse complement strand
GACAGCCGCAGTTTCCCTTGTTTCCAGTGTTTGTGCTAAGCTAAGCTAAGCTAAGCTAACTGGTTGCTGGTTGTAGCTTCACATTGACATACAGTGGTATCAATCCTCTCATCTAAATCAGGAGCATGTAAATGACTGCATGCAGGCATTTTTGCACACAATTTCAATATTTACATGCACTCCCCGTAGGTCATTGTTATTTCCTCTTGACACTGGAATCAGCTTTTGCACTGTCAACACAAGTTTTATTCAGACAATGCACTTTGCTCAAAACTGGAAGTCATTATTCTGTACATGCACATTTCACAGTGTCCGTCACTTTGTGTCAGTTATCTCTGTCTAATGGTGACATTTACAGGTTTATTTCACCACACACACACACACGCGCACGCACGCACACACACACACACACACACACACACACACAACACAGCTGTTGACCAGAGAGTATGACTGACTATCATCTCTCGAAACTGCAAAAAGGGAAGTGGCTAACCTCCCATCTCTTCTCTCTGTCTCTCTTATCTCGTGCTGTCTGTTTTTTTTTTCTTAACTTCTCTGTCTCCTCACGTCTCCCTTCATGCATCTCTTATTCGCACTTTGCCACCCTTAAGCTTTTCTCTCACACTCTCTGACACCTTTTTCGTCTCCGGTTCTCTGCCGCTCATTCTTTCCTGCCTCTCTTTCTCATTCAACCCCTTGTCATTCACTCTTACCCTCTTTTTTTCCCCCCAGTGGCGATGGTGGTTAACAGATGATTTGAGGAAGACAGGGGAAGACATCAGGTGAGAAAAAGTTAACTTCTCCTTTCCCACCTTACCTCCAACCTCCTTTCCGAGGTCGTCGTCCTCCTCCTTTTCCTGCTTGAGGGAAATATAGTTTGTATTTAGAGTTACTTCTCTCTTCACAGTTCAGCTGTTCACACTCTGGTGGTTGTTTGTGGTGTGTGTTGTCGATGCATGTACTTTCACTTTATACAGCTCGTGTTTGAAGACTGTGTACACAGGACTTTGGAGAAATCAAATAGAGTAACGCAAAAATTGACTTTTTTTCTCCTGCTGAGTATTGTAATTATCCACATTCATTTGAATTTTAATTTGTGGGTAATTGCTGTAGTTAAAGGAGCAGTTCATAGATTTTTCAGAATGAAGGTTAGTCAACTTGTCACATGGGTAAATTCTTAGCGTGTACAATTTTTTTATCACAAAGTCCTCTTTGACTGAGGAAGCTTTCCAGAGGTTGGGAAAACAACCCAAATGACATTGTAGTGACATTACCTCTGTAATCTCAATGCAACTTGTGCACAAGACTCAACATTTGAACAGAAAAGGTGCGGAGCTTGAAAGCTGGGGCTCTCAGGCATTCCTTGGAAAGTTTTTAGGTCTATTAATTTGCATTATGGGAAATGTAGTTGTTTCTGTGGTGTGACATACATGGACTAAAGCTGAATCCAAATGTCTGAACTTGTGGATGGAGGTCTCCTTGACTTCAGTTGTACATGTTCACTGTATTTAGTATGCCAAGTCCGCAAATGTGTGAGACAGCAAGGCTATAAAAGTAGACAGGCCCAAAGACCACAATAAGAAAATGCATTTTGATTGATTGGATTTGATCTATATTCTAAGGTTCCATATGTTTCTGTATCATGATATGATTAAATATTGTTATTGGCTCACATGATTTAAGTAATGTGAGTAATCATTTTATACTCTCATAATAAGGTCTTTGTTTTTTATCTGGCAATTGGAAAATGGAGCCACACACTGAGTTCTAGGTAGTTTAATCAGTGAATTTAGGTGAAGTTTGTACCTTTCTGGTAGTCATCAGAGAGTCTGCCTGAAGCTGCTTGTAAGCTGGATGAATTGTGGAATTGGACTGCCGTCATTACTGCCAGACTTCCCTGGAACGTGTCTGAAGAGTCTCACATCTGCAAAGTTGTGAAGCCCAGATATTTGGATTCAGCCAGAAAGTTAGGATAAGTCTCAGCCTCTGCTGCTGCAATTTGTCCACTGTTTTTCTGTGGAAGTGGAATCAAAAATATCTGGATTCTTTTTTGCTTGATAAAGGTCTAGCACCCAAACATTGCAATTATTTTTGCAAGTATTTTAGAAGTAAGACAGTGTGTGGGAGTCTACACTGTAATCATTCCTTACTTTTATTCTAAACTAACCGTTGTTGCAATCTCTATAAACAGTGACGTTGACACTGATACTTGCATACGGCTTTAATAACTAATCTGTAGCATTAAGCATAAAGAATGAGAAGGAAACAACGTTTGCATGCTGAAAAAGTTGTGGCTTGTTTCATAAACTCTACTGTCTTTCACAGACGCCGTGTCCGTGCTGGTTATTATGGGGTGTGTCTGTTGCAAGCAGAAGAAGTCCGCCAAAGAAGCAGCAGCAACACCAGCAGCAGGAGACATAACTGATCTGTCTCCTAGCAACACAGATGGAGGCTTGTCTGCAGCCTTTACTCAGGGCCGTTATTGTCCCGACCCGACTCAGAGCATCCCAGACTTTAACAAGGGCTTCCCATCCAGCACCATCTTCCCCAGCACCAACACAAACCAGCGGCCTGGAGGCTTAACAAGTAGGACTGTGTGTGTGTGTGTGTGTGTGTGTAAGAGCCAAATAGAATGGGCTTATAATTAAAATCATGAACTGTTTGGCGTTAATGAATCACAGGGTGAACTTAGTGAACCTAGCACCTCTTCAGTGACATTTGTTTCTGTATTAAAATGTATTTTTCTCAAATATATTTTATGATCTTTGTAACTTTGTGAGTCTGAAATCAGATAAATCAGCATTGTAAGTGTTAATGATGACATTCTGTGATCATATTTCCACCAAACATCATTCAAAATATATGGAATGAAGAAAAACTATATATTTTTTGATATGTACAGCTCTTTAAATTTGTCTTAGACAATGCCCATATGCCCAGATGTACCGTAAAGAAGTTATTGATCACTGTAATTGTTTCTCCTTTCCTACCAGCCCTGAAGTGATCAAATTCAATGCAAAAATAGGGGGAAAATCCGTTATGGCCTTTTTGTGCAGAATTTGCTGCATTTAGTATTTAGTTTGACACTAGCGACACTATGTAACTTTGACTATGACCCACAGAAAACAAAACTTAACAATAATGCATTGCACAAAAAAGTCATTTGAGCAAACTCGAGTCATATTTTAGAGAGAAAATTCCCGCTGGTTTTCCCTCTGATGTTAGACAACTGCTCTGTCTGTCTGCAGCCTTTTATTTCAGTGGAACTGTCACCAACAATGACCCGGTGCTGCAGTTGTAGCTTCGGCCTGCAGGAAGCTTTCATGTTGCTCTCCGGAACCTCCACAAATCACAGAGTTGAGGCAGAGCAGTCGCAGGACATCATCTCCATAAAATATGATGCAGTTTTACTCAAAGTATGCAATGTACAAACATGCATCATTAAGTTTTGTTTTTCGAAGCAGTGGGTCTCGGTCAAAGTCACATATTGTTACTTTAAGTTGACTTATTTAGATAAATCTGGTGGGTATATTCTAAAATTCTAGTCTGTATTAAATTCACCCTTTAAATTTGAGTTAAGAAAGAGTGAGCATCATTATCAGCCCTGACCACACTATTGAACGCCTTTGCCCAGAAAAAGACTAATTAGTTCCCTATGTCTTAAATTAAAATCATGCTAAGAAGTGATGTCTTTACAGCCACTTTTGGTTGCGTAAACATTGTTTTAAACAGAATTAAACAAATGTCGACCTACTTTTGTAAATGTAAAAATAATCCTAGGTGTTTGTTAGAGTTTAGCGGTGTGAACTACAACTGCAAACTGATAGCTCCTCTGTATCTTTATATGTGCTAATGTGTGTGTGTGGTTGCGTGAACACGTATGCAGGTGGTGGAGTCACTCTTTTTATAGCCCTCTATGACTACGACGCTCGCACCGAAGATGATCTTACTTTTCTGAAAGGAGAGAAATTCCAGATCATCAACAACACGTCAGTACAAACGTCCACCGACACAGCTGTATTTTAACAACATCTGTTTGTAGGATTAATATACTGTGGTATAACACATCATCAGTTAATTGTCGGACAGTGTACACTAGGAGCTGGATGCTTACTATTTAATGTGTTAAACATGTTAAATGTGATGAGTTATGACTCCCAAACAGTAATTAATTTTGGTTGCATATATTAAATGCTGCAGGCTGCAGTTAAATGTCGCCCATTAACACTGTGAACTGCTGCAGCTCATGTTCTTAAATAATGTTTCTGTCCTCCACAAATCTAAAATAACTTTATACGCTGATGATGTTTAAATTTGTTTTTGTGGCTAGCAGAGGTATTTCCAGTTCCTTTTATCTTCTTTCGCATCTAAACACTCCTTACTCTTCAGTTTAATTTCATGTTGATCAGGTGCATGTTTATACTGTTTTAGTAAGACTGGTGAAACTCCTAAGTTCAGTTCATGCACATTTAAGATGAAGAAGTCATTTTTTAAGTAATCTTTTTCATTTCAACGTTGTTCCTGTATTGAACTTTTTCAAGTGTCATACTAAACCACGAGCATTCTCACACCTTATCGTTGATTTTCTAAAATACATCTTTTGCTTTGCATCTCTTAAAAGCATAAGCAAACTGACAACTTGTGTTTTTTTGTTTGCTTGTTTGTTTTTTGTTTTTTCGCAGAGAGGGCGATTGGTGGGAGGCTCGCTCTTTGGACACTGGCAACTCAGGTTACATTCCCTCCAACTACGTAGCTCCTGTCGACTCTATACAGGCTGAAGAGTGAGTACATATACACACACACCCGCACACCACACACACAGTTTGGGTGTGAAAGATTATCTCAGGATTGTCATGAAATCTGAGGGTAGATGTCACATGGTTTGTGCTGCTGCCGTGGTGACCCATGTGTTGTTGTTATGGTGACAGGTGGTATTTTGGGAAGATGGGGAGGAAGGATGCAGAGAGACAGCTTCTAGGCCATGGCAACCAGAGGGGAACTTTCCTCATACGAGAGAGCGAGACCACCAAGGGTGAATAGGCAACACACACACCCACAAACACACGTAGTCACACACACACACAAGCACACACACACTCACTTTCCATCCCTCACCTTTGTAGCTGTGCTCCTCTCCTCTCCACCTCTCAACAGGTGCTTATTCTCTGTCAATTCGTGACTGGGACGACAACAAGGGAGAACACGTCAAGCATTATAAGATCCGCAAACTGGACAACGGTGGCTATTACATCACCACGAGATCTCAGTTTGACACGGTGCAGCAGCTGGTAGAGCACTACACAGGTAACGCACAAAAAACCACAAACACATGGACACTATCTCATCATCTTTTCGTGCTTCTCTTTCAAAGTGAAAAAAAAAAGTTTGTGTGGCTATTTTCTGATGCACTTCTCTTTCCAGTCATTCTCTGCCAGAGACACTTCAGGCGTTATTCTGTCATTAGTTTATTCAATCTGTATTTACACTGCTATCAGTCGTGGAGAGTCAGTACTTTTAACATACGTAAGAACAACTTTTAGGTACTTTGCTTCAGTGTTACCATTTAATGCTACTTCCTGCTCCACTTCAGAGGAAGTTTTATCAGAGGAAGAAGAACTTTTTATTTTACTAAATTTATTTGACAGCTTTGGCTGCAAGTTACCTTGTAGATTCAGCTTTTACATTTAATACTTACAGTTTGATCGGCTCATAAAATACAAAACATTATCATGAAACGACCCAGCAATACAATATATAATTAAAATCAACCTTCATGAGCTGCGTCATTAAAACGAGACCTGTCATGTCAGTGCATCTTAAATAATAATCTGCCAATGCAACGACGATTAACTGAGTGGGCCCCTTCTGCTTAATGAGTACTTCTACCACTAAGTATATTATTCTGATCTGTTATGGAAAATTTACTTGTAATTTAATAATTTTTGTACATTGTGATTAAACCCCTTTCCTTTGAGCAAAAGATCTGAATTCCTCTCTACACCTCAAACACTGACTATTGGAGACTTTTTAAGCCCCTTTCAGAGTTGTTGTAACTGGCAGGTTCACACCCTCAGTTTCCTCTGCTCTCCATCGGTGTAAATCTGCCCCCTAGTGGCTTGTGTTAACAACACAAGCATTTATGCAGTTTGTGACTTTACATGACAGCAACCTGAGAGGTTGACCACATGCATCACTTACTGTGTTAGTGTTTTTTTTTCTTTTTTGCTACGCACTCCCTGTATTTTTTCTTTACTTTTATCTTTATCTTTACATGATGCTGCTGCTCAGAAAGTGTGTTTATGTCTGTATTACTAAATTTTCTTAAGGTCTTTCTACTTCAGTTTTTGGTTAACTTGTGAGTTGCATAAGTGTTTAAGCAACCTGTCTTGTTTTTCTTCATCTTTGCATTTGCTGCTTTTTTCCTTTTCTCTTTCTCTCTTGCCTCCCTTTCTTCCCACCTGCATGTTTGTCTCTTCTCTCTCTCAGAGAGAGCGGCAGGTCTGTGCTGCCGTTTGATTGGCAGCTGTAAACGGGGCATGCCTAAGCTGGCTGACTTGTCGGTGAAGACCAAGGATATGTGGGAGATTCCCCGCGAATCTCTACAGCTGATTAAGAAACTGGGCAACGGCCAGTTTGGTGAAGTCTGGATGGGTAGGAATGGTGGTACTGTGTTGCAGTGGGGGACGGTTTAGCTGGAACACACCTGGATTAAAAAAAAAAAAAATTCCTGAAAGATGAGCAGCTGTGTTCAGTTGACAAGAACATTAGTAAACGCTTCTGGTTTAAAGACAGTTGCACACTCACAAAAATATGCTGCGAAATCATGTATCTCTGTCTGTGTTGTTCAGAGGTTGTGTATCTGCAACAAATGTACCTGTGGAATGGACCACACAAATATAAACAAAACACACACAGTTGATAGGTGTAGGCTGGACTAGTTTTTAAAAGTTGTTTGCTGAGTAGTGACTGCAGCAGTGAAACAAATTCTGAATAATTCCCTGTATGTGGTGAGAATGAAGCAGAAGCAGCAGCAGCTGATAAATACAAATGTGGCTGTGTTTCACATCCAGGTGTGCAGCCTCTTACCCCTCCTCCCCCTGTTTTTTGCATGTGCATGTTACATCATCTCACTTATCTCTTTGTCACCCCCCTTTTCATTTTTCAACCCATCACTACACCCTTCTCTCCCATTCCTCATCACCCACTTCCACCCCTTCCTTTTTCCTCATCTCCGACCTCCATGTTGGTACCCACCGCCTCCCCTTAATAGGCAGCAATGATGGCCTGTGTTATTACCTGACTAAGCCCTGTCCCAACTCCACCCCGCTCACCATGGGGTTGGGGCGGGACGCCTGGGAGGTGTCCAGGGAAACACTGTCACTGCACACGAAACTGGGACAGGGCTGCTTCGGGGACGTTTGGATGGGTGAGAATGACACCAAACTCTGACTCCCACTAGAGGCTCAGGGAGACAACTGTCTGTCCAGCGTCGTTCTGTCATGTCCATTACTGTCCTTTGGCAAAGATTGTTTGTGATGCTAAATGTCTGGCTTTTGCTGACCGTTTATGTCAGTGTGTGTACGTAAAATTTGTTTTGCCCAATGCTGCTTGGCATTCGCTTACAATGTACGTCCAATTACATATATGAACAACTCATGTTGAAAGTTTTATACAGTTTGAGTAAATCTGAATGTGTCGGTTTTTTTGAGCCATGCAGTTTCTCTCTGAAGTCAGCCAAAACTTTGTGCCTGTCCGTGTAGCTCAGGTTCAGCTGCTGTTGATGTAAGACCAGTAAACCAGCCCCCTGCCTCCCAACATCACCTGTCTCATGTCATGCATGCTCTCTAAAATACAGTCATTTGCATGCATAAGAGGTTTGACCGTGTGTGTGTATGTTTGTTGCAGCCTGTGTATATTGCGCCTTGTTTTTTCACCTATGCAAGGGTGTTTGTCTCCCTGTATAAATAGTATTTGCATGTATATCACATAGTCGGTGTGTATGCCTGTGCAGTATGTCTCTCTGTGTGTCTCCATGTTCTCTGTGTGCATTAACACCCCCTTGTCTGTATGCCAGGCATGTGGAATGGTACCACCAAGGTGGCAGTGAAGACTCTGAAGCCGGGGACCATGTCCCCCGAGGCCTTCCTGGAGGAGGCTCAGATCATGAAGAGACTCCGCCATGACAAGCTGGTGCAGCTCTACGCCGTCGTGTCTGAGGAGCCCATCTACATTATCACCGAGTTCATGAGTCAAGGTATCAAGCTGAGTAACCTGTCATGCCTGTGACAAACTGCAGGTGCAATATGAATCAGTGTTATTTGCTGGAAACCTAAACTGACTGACAGGGAGGTAAAAATCATGACTTTTTTTTTTTACTTAAATAAAATGCATGATTGATAAAACTGTTACTTCAAGGTGTGCATGCAACTATGAAGGTCATACAAAACCCCCAAATTGTTATAATAATACATTAGAGGCTGAAACTTCAGCAACACTTGTAGTGTATGGAGCAACTTTATTAAAAAAATTTTTTAAATGAAGTTATTCTATATCTACAAATGTTGCAGGAGTTTTGACCTCTGTTTGACCTTTTCCCTTCTCCAAGCACCTTGGAAGAGGCTGGAGTTGTTCCAGAATCCTCACTGTGTTTACAAAAATACATAATAAAAATGTGAAATATATAATAAAATCTAAATTTAGCAAGGGAATATGTTTTGACTCTTTTAAAAATCAGGATCACATTAAAATGCAAATTCTAATCATGGGACACATGTGCAGATTACTTTCCTCCATTTCCGAGAACATTCTCAGAAATGCCCTTACGTTAATTGAAATCCGCAAAAAAATTCCAAGATCCCAACGTACGCCCAAACCATATTCGCTTGAAATTCTCTTGGCCCCTGTCTTGACACTTAACATTGTTAAAAAAGACAAACTTTTGAGATACTCTGCTTAGTACCAAACTGAAAAAACTAAGAAGAACAAAAGCATCAAATTCAATGGTCAAGGCTTTTAAAATATTTGGATTAAAGGTTTTACTTGAACACGCCACAATATTAGTTAACAACAGGAAGCACAAAGGGCCAATCATGATGCTCCAATCTCTGTTTTTCAGGGAGTTTGTTGGACTTCTTAAAAGACGGGGAGGGGCAGAATCTGAAGCTGCCTCAGCTGGTCGACATGGCTGCACAGGTGAGATAAACATCCAGACAAACTCAGAGGAAACACAAACTTTTACATCTATCTGAGCTCTTTTTGTCTCTTTTCTGGTTGTAGATTGCCGCTGGAATGGCGTACATCGAGAGGATGAACTACATCCATCGTGACCTGCGAGCAGCTAACATCCTTGTTGGGGACAATCTGGTGTGCAAGATCGCTGACTTTGGCCTGGCTCGGCTCATTGAGGACAATGAGTACACAGCTAGACAAGGTAACAGCATGTGTTCGAGACAGAGAAAGAGAACCACACTTGCACAGCAATTGAGAGTGTCTGCCTCTGCCTCCAAGCCTATATTTTTATACATAACCTATCCTAATTATATGAGTATGCATCTTCACTGTGTTGCCATGGTTTCAGGGGCGAAGTTCCCCATCAAGTGGACGGCTCCAGAAGCTGCGCTGTATGGACGCTTTACCATCAAGTCAGATGTCTGGAGCTTTGGCATCCTTCTAACTGAGCTCATCACAAAGGGACGGGTGCCGTACCCAGGTACTGGATCGTAGCTGCTTCGGTGTTTCTTTGTGTCATGTAGGAACAGGTTGGCTATTCCTGCCAGTTAGAATCCTCCAGGTTTGAGAGGTTACTTATTTTTTTGATCAGAACAAACTTTATTACAGTGTTGGCGAGTTCAGGGCCTTAATGTACCATTTAGAAGTGCTTCAAAAGCAGGTAGAGAGGAACAGGAGGTCCTTTGCACATTAGCACACATCATGCCTTTTCCTCTCCAAAACATTCTCTGGTTTAAATGATTCTACAATAAATCAGCATAATTCATCTCTAATATGTTATTGATACACTGGCAACCAGTATATACAAATTTGCAATCTGTGTGGATTAATTTTCATTGTTGTGAAGTAATTTTTTAAAAATTCTTTCCATTTAATTTAATATGAAGAGATGGAGATGAAGTTGTTTCATCAGGAATTTTAAATTCATTAACAAGGGATTAAAGTCTTTTTTACAGCAGCATCACAGTCAAGACAGCAGGAACACATACAGAACAAAAATAAGATTACAAATCATAAAAGTAAACGTTAGTGTAAGAATGATCAAACTACAGCAATACATATACACCATTACAAGAATGTAAAAAGAGTCGTGCAGCTGATTTGAATTCTTAGAAATAAATACACTGATAGATTAATAAAATCCTTGAACACATACCTTTCACATTCAGGTTTGTTTCCAGTTTGTGGCTCTTGTTTATTTCAGTAAAGCAGCATATAAAAATGCCACTGTGTGCTTAAAAGCCTTGACTTCATACATTTGTTAATACCTTTATCATGATCACTGAAAGCCCTTTATAATGCAGTAAATAAACAAATTGCAATTGCAATTACATTGAAATGTATCAATTAGAGTATACATTTTGTAATCTTTGCATATATAGTCACTTTTTCAATGTTTCATAATTCCCACCACTAATATCTGAAAATGTTTTAGGATTATTTCTCTTTTTATCGTTTCCAAATCCAGATTACATTGTTTTGGTTGGTTTTGTGTGGGTTTTCATCCAACACCTCTCCCCCTCTCCAACGTCCACATCCCTCCCTCCTCCCACCGTTCCTTTAGGCATGAACAACCGTGAAGTGCTGGAGCAGGTGGAGAGGGGCTACCGGATGCCCTGTGCCCCAGGCTGCCCTGCCTCGCTCCATGAACTGATGCTGCAGTGCTGGAGGCGGGAGGCTGATGAGAGGCACACTTTTGAGTACCTGCAGTCCTTCCTGGAGGATTACTTCACCGCCACAGAGCCGCAGTACCAGCCTGGGGAAAACCTGTGACCACACGTGTAGACGTGCAGCAATTAACGGACAAACAGAAAGACAACGACAGAGGGACAGACGGACAGATTTATACATGCAGATACACTGATCGGCACGTCACAGTATGTGTACATGCTTTCACTGTATTTGATCCACACGTACTGCATATGCACACACAAACAGCACGCACACACATTAAGATACATATCATTGCCTTCTTTAATCATTTAAAGACAGTTACCTCCTTCAGGTCATTGATCACTGCAACCCAATCAGGACAGATCAGTCAACCATGTTGAAGAGCAGAGTCGGAGCTCTGCTGGTCAGGCCTTGCAGTAATGTTACTTTACTCAGTAACCATGACAACAAGGAAAGAAAGAAGATGTAGATGGTTGTGTTGAGGTGGGGGAAGTCGGGTTGGTGCACGATCTGTTCAGCTGCCATATATGATCAGGTTCTTAGATTTCTGTGTCTAAGAAGACCAAATTAGCACGCCGACGATTTACCCAAGGTAAAGATGTTGACGGAAAAGTGACAGAGGGTGCAACAGGTTTCTGGCAACAGTTGGAATGCTGTATTTGAAAAAATGTCTCAATGAACCTGGTGAACCTGTGTGGTAACTGAGTAGGTTCTGTACGCAGACACAGACACTCATATGCCTCCTCTCACAAACAGAAAAAGGCTGCTGAACTGATCGTCTATCACCTGGAAGGCAGGAACTGATTTCAAACACGCACCAGTATGTGCCTTCAAGTGTTCAAATTAGGGTCTTCTTTTAGATTCTTAAGTACCTTTAATATTGTGTTAGTGAAGTCTGAGAGATGGTAAGGAATGCTCTTTGTTTGTCTGTTCATTTGTCTGACAATTTTGTATGAGCTGTCTCTTTTGTGGTTTTAATTTAACTCAGATACTATGATGCATCACAAAGACTTCTATAGGCCTATCTAGTTAGCATGTATACATTTTCATTGGGAGGGCAGGGTGAAATGTTAAACACATAAACGGGAAAGATTGATGTGTTTTTTTCCTAAAGTTTAACCTTTATATTGAGATTGCCCTTGTCATGTTATTGTAATAAAGATCAAATATCTTTTCCAGATTATGACACGTGTCTTATTCTATGTGTGGCCTGTTTGATGTTTCCTCTTAGGTATACAGGTAGGCCTTCTATTGCATGTACAACCCACAAATAGAACAGGTTACATGATCAGTTCCTGTGGTTTATTATTCTTCTGAAGTAAACCTCTAGGGCTGAGGGAATTATGTCTACTTTGCATTTTGTGCTTCATCAAAAACCATATTTTTGATTTCTTCAGCATTCAACATTTCCAGTCACACCTAAAATTAAAATAAATAAAATAAATTCCCCCAAAACAGAAAAGGTTACCAAAGGCTTTGGCTTTTGTCAGGCTGTAGTATCACATGATGTCAGCAATATTATGCATTTGTGGCGCTGGTTACTTTTTTCAGTCCTCCAAAATTCCTCCCACTCTTGTCTGTCTCTCACTCTCGCTGTCTTCCTCATCCACCCTCGCTCTCTTCCAGGCTCTAGCAAACTACTGTTCCCATAGTTCCAGAGGTGTAACGTGAAGCCAGCTACGGGTACCCGGATGCGTTTGACAGTCAGGCACGTTGGAGAGGCACAGCGGAGACTGGGGCGCACGAGAGACAGAGAGCTAGAATTGCAGAGGCAGAGGCGCACGGGCGCACGGTCGATTTTCGCCTCCCGCATAGTGGGGAGTCCCATGCCTGTCACCAAAACCGGAGCACAGGGCTCGAGCGCGGTTATGTCAGCACCTTAATTGTAGACAGGACAGTGAAACAACGTCCCTGCTGCCCATTTGTTTTATTTTTCCCCACCTTTTTTGTTTTTTTGCTTTCAATCTTTGTGGGTGCAGATATTGATGTGAGCCAGAGGAGCGGTTTTTCCGTTGAGCCGCACGAGACGGTGGCGCGCGACGGCAGGAGGAGACAACGTTTGTATTAATGTGGGAGGACTGTTTGCCTCCGACACGGGGAGCTCAGATGAAGGGGAAATGCTGCGCGTTGACGGCTGGAGCCGTCAAGGCAACGGCTCCGTGACCCGGGCGAGCAGAGGAGTGAAGCACCGCCAGCGACAGCCGCGCGAGCCCACAGCCCCGCCAGCCAGCGTTGACACCGCAACAGCTCCAGCAGCCAGCGCGAGCCCCCACACTCTCGCTCTCTCTCCCTTGGTGAGTGCGCGTGCAGCGTCTTGTGTACACAACACTAAAAAAATTTGCCTACTGTCCGGTCAGACAGTTGTGCTGCGCACCTCTGGCTGCGCTTTCTCTGAGTTTTTCACATTCGCCTCATCGGTGCCGCTGACGAACGGAGCTCTGCATTCGTACAGCTCGTGCTGCCGGGTCATCTGGGTTTTACTGAGGGTATGCAGCGTGTGTGGTGAGATCTTAAATTATGATGTTCAAATAAACACACACAAACACATTCACACACACACACACAGACATATAATGTGGTTGAATGTGCACGCAGTGAACCTTTTGTACCCCCACCTGTTCCGTGAGTATTTACAATCTTCTCGCCTATTAGACTCATTATCACTGAATTTATAGTGTAGGCAGGGCAGCAGTACTGTACCTCAGATACTGTCACTGCTGGCACAAACACAAACACACTGTTGTCTTGTTTATTTGCTGTCTCTGTAGACTGTGGGTGAGTTTGACGGGACTTTTCTAATACTGAATCTACATACCAGAGGTTTGACTGTGAGCCCAGCTCCTGATGATAGACAGATGTTTGCTTTACATATAAACAGGAGACACAGAGAGTCCCGGTGAGCATCCGTTCAGCCCCTGGGGTTTCCATCCTGGCAGCCCCCTGAGCTGTCAGGGCAGTTAGGCAGGACACAGCAGCAGCAGCAGCAGCAGCAGCAGCACATCCTGCAGTGGCAACAGGGCCAGTGTGCTGGAGAGACACGGCGTACTCATGGTGGTGATTATCAGTTCTTGTCTGTGGCTGAGCAGGGAGGAGGAGAGGGGGAAGGTGGGCTGGCACAAAAGAAGAAAGAGTGCATGAGAAACTGAAGGAGAGGAGAGGGAAGTCAATGTCAGTGTCTGGGCAGTGACAGTTCGTTATTTAAGGGCCACTCATAGACGAGCACGGACTGCCCTGGTGCAGGTGCTGTTAGTATGCTGAGTGACGCTCTGTCTGTCTGTCTGTCTGACACAGACTCACTCTCTAAGTCGCTGCTTGAAGAGTGAGTTCTCTTATTGGTGGATACACTTGGACAAAATGAATAATTTTGCTCTGAATGCTGGAATGAAAAGGAAACGGCCTTACCCCGGCATGCAGCCGCCATGTGTCACACTTGTCTTAAGTGCATGGCCCTGTGTGTGTTTGTGTGAGTGTGTTTATGTATGTGTGTGACAAACAGAGAATGTGAACATATAACAGCTTAGGCCTATTGTGCTTCCTACCTGTGTGAGCTGGGCTAGTTGTCATAGCAACGGCCTTGTAGCTCCGTTGATGTTCCTCCTGTCCTCAATGGCAGGGTCAGCGCACCTAACACACCACATCTCGTCTCAAAGCTGTGCGTGTCTGTGTGCTGTAGAAGTACCTTTTGTTTGCGCCTTGCTGCAGTTCGTAGGTGTGTGGGTTGATGGCACAGACAAGCCAGTGTGAGTGTGTACGTGTGTGCATGTGCTTGTGTGCGTGTTACAGTGTCACAGAGATACACCCTGCTGATATGACAGCCGACAGCTCAACCAATCACCTGTTTTCTCTCTCTGCCTATCAGCATGTGAGGTTGCCGTAGTCAGACGTCCTCTTGATATGGAGGTCGTCATGGAGATGGAAAAGACAGAATGGACACACACATTCATGTATGCACACACACAAACATGCACAAAGACAAAATGACACATCGATTGATCAGACAGTAAATGTATTGATTCGTGCTGACTGTCTGATGTTGTCAGAAGTTTTAAGTTATGTTTGAGATGCTGCAACCTGTTGAATGGTGGTTAAGAAGGGTGACAGCACATCCACGCACCAGGTCAAATATGAAGCAATTTAGCTCCAGAAACAAAATCCCTTATTTAGGCTCTTTGCACACAGACACTGCCACTGGATGGAGCGTCACTAATCGAAATCAGAGTACGTCCAACCAGAGGTTAAGTCTGTTCAAACGCTGGTTCTCCATAAACAATCTCAGCCCTCACAGCTACAAAGCATCTCATTTCTAGCTGTGCGCAAGCTTTGTCAAATGCAGTAAAAAGCTTCTTCTTCTTCTTTTTTTTTAAACTGTGTTGTTTACAGACGCTATGTTAAAGTCGGCTGATGATCACCCTGGCGGGGGGGGGGGGGGGGGGGGGGGGGGGGGGGGGG
>JAQLOL010000008.1:12586750-12602674 GCA_029783665.1 Naso thynnoides | reverse complement strand
AGTAGAGGGATATTTGCATGTGTGTCTTTGTTTTGTGTATGATTGTGCACCACTGTTCATGTGTGTGTGTGTGTGTGACATGTATGTCTTTATGTGCAAATCAATGTGTGAGTGTGTGGGAGGATGAAGCTGTGGGGGCATATTTGAATGTGTTGCTGTGTATTGGTATGTGTCGCTGTGTATGTGAGTGGGTCTGTGAGTGACAGTATGCGCATGTATGTGTAAGCACATGTGCAGCAATGTTTAATTAAAGCATGTGTTCTTCTCCTTCTCTCACACACGCTGGTCAGATGGAGCCTTAATTAATGAATGCTGTTAATTAGACAGGAGAGAAAGTGAGAACGAGAATGGGAGAGAAGAGAGGCAGGGAGAAAGCGCTGGGCACTGAAGGGAGTGGGTGAGGGGGTTAAAGAAAGTATGTGTTTTGTGTGTGTGTCTGTGTGTGTTCATCTCCATGTGTGTCTGTCCCAGTTGTGTCATTCCTCGGAGCAGCACAACATTGAGGTTGGTCTGCTCCATGTGTGCAGCCAAAACTCTGCAACAGCAAAACTCTCACACTTCTCCTCCTCTTGCCTCCTCAAACTTGTTCAGCCTCCCTCTTAAACTTGTCTCCCTCTGTCTATCCCTCCGTTTACCATCCTTTCCCTGTCTAAATCACGTCTTTCACCTCCCTGTACTTCTTCTGTCTCTCGCCCACTCACACTTTCTCACCCATTCATGCACTCATTCTAGTGTCTTTCACCCCCTCCCCTCCCTGTCCTTCTCCCTCCCTCATAATCAGAGCCATATGTTGGAGAGGGAGGCAGGGAGTTCTGAGGATGGACAGGATTGTGTTGTATGCAGTGAGTGTGGTACAGTTTTGGAGCCAGCGGTCCGCATATATGAGTGGTACTCTGGCACGCATGCTCGTATTTGTGTTTGGATGTGTGCATGCATGCAGTCACATGGGAGTCTGATAGCAAGTGTGGTCCAGATTTCTTAAGACTGAGTCTTCTTTGGCTGTCTGTACTTCCATTTCGTCTCTGCTTTGGATTTCTAATCCCTCCATCGTTCCTGTCTTTCTCTCACCTTCATCTCTCCATCCTCTTAACACCTTTCCAGTCATCACCTCTCTGCTTCCCCCTGGTGGCTGTGATTATTCACACATTCTCATTCTTGTTGCACCCTCCAAAGTCTAGTGCTTTGTAATGCATTTGAATAGTTTTGGTGAAATTTGGCATGACGTATGAGTAGTATGTGTATTTGTGTGTGTGTGCGTGTGCTTCTCATCAATATTGTTAATTAAGATTAATGGATTTTCATAACATGTACATCTACTCACTCAAATATTGTAAGACTGAAAGGTACAAGTCTTGTCATCATCATGCAGTGATTATACTCAGTGTTTGTTGCTTTCAACACATCGAAAATTCAATAGAATAGATAAAGTGGCACTGGCTTACATTTGTACCTAAAATGTGCTGGTGAGCATCGAAAAAGAAATACTAACTACAATTAGAGTTTAAAAAATTATAATGCAAGTCATCCTCCAAAATAATTGCGTCTAGAGTGGGATGGTGCAGCCCTCACCAAAATACTGATTCTAGTCTGGTCTGATGCTTGCTGTGACATCATGTACTAATCTCTTATTCTCTTTTTCTTTCTGCTCCACCCTCCTCCACACTCCTTTTTCCCCCACCTTTTTCAACTCCCTGTCCCTTCCTCTGACTGTCTGTCTCTCTGTCTGTGTGTCTGCCTCTCTGTCTGTGTGTCTGTCTGTCTTTCTGTTCTCTCACTCTAGCAACCATGGGCAAAAGACAGGAGCAGAGAGGAGAGAGAGAAGTATGTGAGCTCTCCACTGCAGTATTGATGACCCAATGATCCCCTGCAGAACAGAGCCAGTCAGGCAAACAGAGTGAGGCTCAACTCAGAATCAAAATCAGAATCAGCACCACAACCATTTGGTAAAAGCAACCAATTGAGCAGGATATGAATGGTAAATGTAATCTAATGTTGTAATGCTGCTGTGTGGGTGGCACAGTTAATAAAGTAGAGTGCATTACGGATTAGGTTTGTGGCCCATTGCCAACAATGTTGACGATTCTATCTCACAACGATGATTTCATTTGCGCTGTAAATGTTTGACTGTTTTGAAGCCTTACAATAACCGATGTATTTAGAAGTAAGGAGTTTATTTTAAGTATCTTAAATGCAACAAGGAGATGTTTTTCTATTTGTGGTCAATCTATCCAGTTGATAATATTGTTTTTATTTCTGTCCTCAGGTCCTTGAATCATCTTACCAGCTGTTAGAGGAAGGCAGCGACATAGAAACACATTTTCATAGAGCAGAAAACACCACCTTCTTTTTCTTTCCTCAGTAGCAGCAAGACTGTCCACTGAATGAGTGGCTTATCAGATCACATACATTCAGGCCAAACTGGGGCTCCAGTAGGCTGTGGTGGGACTCAGGCAGCAGGAAAATCAAGTGTGGGGGTGCCTGCGGGGCTGGCAGAGCCGGAGCTCTGGACCAGAGGGCTTGGGCTCCAGGAGGAGTCCCAGGGTCCGTCCAATGATGGACTGGCACTGGTGAGTTGTGACCACTTTCCCTCCTCCTCTCCTTCTGCCCTGGCCAACGGCCTTCATCTACAGAGAAGGCTGGGGCACAATACCTGCCGGCGGAGGCAGACGGAAACATATACTACCACTGAGACTCATAAACTAGCAGAGACATTTATGAACATGCAAACGCACATAGACCCAGATTTGCCTGCACAGGCTGTTTCACACTCACACATGGATAGTTGTGGACACATGGATATCAACACGCATACAGGTTCTGTAACGCCAGAACTCTCCCGAACTCTCACACCAGAGGCCATACACACAAGCTCACCTCAACCCCTGTCTTTGGCACTTGGCGGTCATCCCGCCTCCACCAGTCAGCTGGCAGCCCCAGTCCTCACTGCAGAGACAGACATTCCCTCAACCTTTTGTCCGGGCTCCTCTTCTCTACCTGTGGAGGCAGAGAAGAAATATGCACTCCGCAGCTCTGGACGTCCTCGCTTCCCCTGTCACCTGCGCAAATCCTCCCGCCTTCGTCGAAGCATAGAGGATGTTGAGAAGAGAGTAGGGAGGGAGAGGGGAGGAGAGGAGGAGGAGGAAGTGTTGGAGGAGAAGATCTGGAGGGTTAAAGAGGAGGAAATTACTGCTAGTGAGAAAGAAGAACATTCATCTGTGGAGGCTGTTCTCCCCATGGCTCCCTGCCCTACAGACATCCCTCTTGCTCTTACTGTACCCAAACCCATTCCTAAAGCTATACCTAAACCTGGGCCCAGACCTGGGCATAGACCTGGACCCAAATCCAGGTCTAGGCCCGCACCGAAATCTGTCCATAAAGCAGCTCCTAAAAGTGTCATGAAAAAGCGTCAGGCAGCCCAGTCCATAGCTCATCGCGCTACCCCTCATCTGTCTTTTGCAAACACATCCACCATCCCTGCAGCTCTGCTGACTGTGAAAGGAGAACCTGTTGCTGACTTGGGGACATATTCCTCCACTAACCGCAGACGTGGGCGTTTTGTTGGTGTAAGTTTATTCATAGTTACATATCATTGTAAAAACTGCTTGACGTAACATAATTTAATCTCATGTATGGCATAGATGTTCATATCTTTTACAATGGTCTCTATCTTACAGGTGAGGAGGATTGTTGTCAAGGTAGCCCGCATTCCCATCAGCCTTAGCCGTCGACAAAAGAGCTACAAGATTTCCAACTTGGAGACAGTTACGGGGACAGAAAAAGGCCCTGATGGTGGTCTGGAGGGCTCAGATGTAGTGCGAGAGCCGACCGCACTTCTCCGCATGAAGAACAATGGGAAAAGTGTTATGGTGATGTTCCCTCCTGGAGAACTGCCTGTTATTCTTAAACGCAGGCGAGGACGACCACCAAAACAGGCTCTCCCAGGGATACCGGGAGAGCCTCAGAGTGCCGGAAATGCTGGTGGTATTGGAGACCAGCCCAAAAAGCCCCAAAGGCGGCGTCGGACTAAACTTCCTTCCCCTTATCCATCCTATGTTAATGATACTAATGATGTTAAAACAGAGTATGGGGATGTTTTGTCCAAACTGGCCTTTTTAAATCGCCAGCCCCCTGCAACAGGCCGCTGCTCTCCCCCTCGCTGCTGGACACCTAGTGAGCCAGAAAGCTTTCATACCCCCTTAGAAAACCCTGGAATATCCGCCTTGCTCCACCGGCTCACTGGGTTTAGACGACCCAGAGGTGGCAGAGGAGGGGGCAGTGGAAGAGGTGGAGGAGCAGCAGGGGGACTTGGGGGCAGTGAACGCAATAAGAGCACTTTCAGTGACTTCTTTGAATCCATTGGCAAGAAGCGGAAACCAAGCACTGTTTCTGAGCATGGATTACCTAGGAAAAGGGGGAAAGGTGTAGGTGGGGTTGGTAGGGGAGGCGGTACTGTAGGAACTGAGCCTGGGGGAGAGAAAGTAGTCAGGAGAAGACGTATGAGAAAAAATGGTGCATTTAAAGGGGAGGGGGTGTCCATGGGGCAAGACTGGCCCAATGGGGCAGGAGGCTGGGGTGAGGAGGGGGGTATGGACAAAGAGAAAAGTTTGGGTGGATATCAGCTCTGTGGATCTCCAAGGGGGGCATTTTCCTCCTGTGAGGTAGGAAGGGGGGGTTCCTATGGCAGTCCAGGAGGAAACAGAGGGGTTGCACCAGCTGGGGAGGACTCACAAGGCCTGTTTGCTGGATATTTCCGGTCACTCCTTGACTCAGATGATTCGTCAGACCTGTTGGATATCTCCTCCTCGCAGTCAGACCCCCGAAAAACTTCATCCACACCTGGTTATGAGCCATCCAGCCCAGCCACTGGTCACAGCTGGTCCTCTGCATTCCCCAAATGGAGCACCAAGGGGGCAAATTCTGGGGTGGAGGGTTCAGGGCAGACACACTGCTCCTCAGCCAGACCTCCATACAGCTATGGAAGCTTGGCCCAAACATCACCCACCACTTCAACCTATCCCAAATCCCATCCTCCAACTCTCTCACACTCTCCTAGTTCCCCTCATCCTGCCTCTTATAGCCATTACTCATCTGGTTACTCCTCCTCTTCTCCTGCACTGTCACAGAGATCCTCAGATTGCAGCTTTGCACTTGGATCTGGACACAGCAGTGGCAAAGCCACCACAGTTGGTCAAATGGGTTATTCTAGCTACCAGGCAGCAGTCAAGCGAGGCTTCAGTGGATATGCTGCAGCAGGTCATTCCTCCATGGTGCGGGGGGAGTCAACAGGACCATTATCGCCAGGAGGAGGGTTTATGTCTCTGGCCAAAAGTAGCCCCTTCAGTTCCACCTCTCCAGAAGGTTACAAACAGTACAACACTAATCAGTGGAGCTACAGGTAAATTATTTGTGGTGGCCTGTTACAATGAAAATATTCAAAAAGTAATACAATTAAATCAAGACATTTCTGAATGGCTTTTTTATATAAAAATCTGACTTACTGTGGAAGGGTTTCCAGTAAATATGTGTTTAAATGTTTTCTTCAACTAAAATGAGAAGTAGAAACTAATAAGTCTGGCAACAATTGGATAAAAGAGATGTGACTTACACCTATTCACCTTACAAAATCACTTTCAGTTCTACCATTTACTAACAGAATACTTAATGGTTGATACCTGACATAAGTTCACTCAGGGCTGGTCCTGTATGTGTCTTTTAATTTATGTATGTGTCTTTTAATTTGAGTCGCTATATCTGTGTTTATTGTTTTTTTTTCAGACAAGGTTTTGGTGGCTGGTCAACAGACAGCTTTGGGCATCAGTATCACGGCTACAGTGAATATGGCTCCAATGAGTCTAAAGACATTTTGGATATCTCCAACTACACCCCCCAGAAGGCCAAGCGACAACCCTTTCCAGAAAGTCTGTCAGAATCTTCCTCTGACTCTATACATCTTGGCTCTGCAGCCACTGGTAGTGGACCTAGCTCCGCAGGGGGCACATACAAACAAAATGAGGTTCCCTCTGTTAGTGGAGAGGGGGGTCAGTCAAGTCTGTCCAGCCTGGAGAAGTTGATGATGGATTGGCATGAGAGTGCTTCAGGGCCCTCATATAACTGGAGCCAGAATGTCCTCTTTCAGGGTGGGGGAACCAGCAAACCTGGCCGTGGTCGCAGGAAACGGACTGAACCACAATCAGAAAAAGAAGGGGGTGCTGCTTTACACTCTGATTCCCCATCCAGTCCATCCCCAACACCTACTCCCGGTTCTAAGCGGGGAGGGGGTGGAGGACGGGGACGAGGTTCTAGAGGAGGTAGAGGGGGTTTGTCTCCCTGTCAAAGAGAGCGTCCATCAGGGACCAAAGGTAGGGGTAAGGCTACATCTACATCTGGAGCAGGAGGAGCGTCGACTGCTGGAAGTCAAGAGGGGTCTGGATTGTTCCAGGAAGGGCTGGACTATTACAGTGGAGACAGTAGTAGCCTCTCTCCCCTGGCCACTCCCAATCCTGCACCACCTTCCAGCTACCTCCAGGACCCCTGTGAGTACCCATCCCCTTATTCTGCCCACCCCTCCACACCCTCATCTGAGGAGCGATATCCAGCCTTATATCCTGGAGAGTCCTCCTCTTCCCTCTCACCCAATGTCTCCTCTCCCCCTTATCCTCCCAAGCCCACCCCTCCTCAGTCTTATCACCCTGTCCCATCCAGGACCTTCTCCCCCTCCTGCTCTCCCTCACCCCGGATAACACCGCACTGTGCCACTGCACTGAGCCCCTCAAACCGCCCCCATCCAAAAGACCCACAGTTCTCGCAGTATGACTCTCCCAGCTACTGCAGCTCCCCCTACTGGTACGGACAGACATCGCACAGCAGCAGCCCCAGTCCGCACTCACACAGCACTCAAACGAATACAGCGGTGCACACACACAGCAACCCACACACAAGTCCTCATGCAAATACACATGGTAATCCGCTCACTAGCCCAAATGCTAATACAAACACACATATGAATCCAACTTCTCATGACACACACCATCACAATACACAGTCCCACACAAACCTGAGCTCACACACCAACACCCATTCCACCTCGCACCTCCAGAGCAACCCCCTCTCCCACACAAATCCTCACACCAACAATCAGTCCCACCACAACACACACACCAACCCCAACTCTCACCTCCCCTCCCACTCAACACCTGTGCTTTATGAGGAGTGCAGCCCTCCCTCCACCGTGCCCCCCCACAAGCGGGATCTGACCCCCCATGCTATGAGCACAGGCCATCGTCAGGGCCCCTTGCCTCACTCCCCATACCCCAAACTTCCCCTGGACTCCTCACCCCATCAGGAGGATGCAAGCGGCTTCTCCTTGTCCCATCAATCCTACCAGGGCATGGGACAACGCTACCCCTCCCAGGCAGCTCAGGGAGGTGGGGTGCTATGCCAGCTCCTGGACCCAGCCAATGATGAAAGCTTCAGCGTCACCAGCCTGTAACAGCAGGTGGGTTTATTTAACCTTTTTAAAAACTGTAAGGCCAACTAAGGACCATGCTGAAACTACCAGGCATCTCTACTGGAGAGTTTAATAACTGAGGGTGCCTGGGTTTTTTTTTGTTTGTTTGTTTGTTTTGTTTTTTTAAAAAAAAGGTAGCTCACGGAGATGGACAGTAGGGGAAAAAAACATCAAAACTGAAAGAATAAATCCATCAATAAATAGATGGATAGATAAATAAAAGTTATTATTAGTAAATGAAAAGTTGACGCCAATATGTACAGTGAAGGTTTGTATCAGCCTAAAATAACCAAAAAAGAAATAGGGAAATGATTAGTTAAGTAACAGTTTATTAATTACTTCCATTGCTACTCTCTAGGTCCATGTTTGGAACAGTTGCTCATTTAATGTTAGATATTGGTGGTTTGAAATGTGTTTTATGGTAAGCTGTCAAAATCCATGTACCACTTCAGTTAAAGTGCAAATGTAAAAATCTATAAAAAATGAAGTAAACTGGCATTAATATGATACTGCACACACACTTACCAAACCTTTAGCACAAAATCAAAAAACAGAAATGTGGCATTAATTACAGAAAAATATGTTCACAAAGACCTGTTAGAATAGTGTGAAGGTTTAGTTCATTCAATTCAGTTTGTTTTTTATTCTACCACTGTCAGAAATAGCATAGTCTCTATCTCTATCTCTCTTCACCTCCTTCTCTCTTCCTCTGTTTTTCTTCCAGGTGCATTCAGCCAAGCTTTTACAGATTTGCAACCATTTTTTTTTCTTTTTTGATAAGGAGACTTCTTTGTGAGAGACTGTAAATGAAGGGTGAGAATTTAGCTGCCAGCTTTGGACAATAAAGCTTTAATTCTCCAGCACTGACAATCAAGATCAAACGCAACTTAAACACCCAAGCATGCACACACAAACAAACATACAAAAACACACACACACACACACACACACCTGCAGATTAATTCACAATCTAAACACAAATACATAAAATCATACATATGCACACTCACTCACACTCTATGCTGGAATAAGGGAATGGCAGAGAGAAGCTGACAGATGAATACCAGATGCTGACAGACAGAGACAAACCGTTTCCTCACCCCATTGAGTCCTGCTGTGATACATAGAGGACTGTTTCTCAGAAGTTTGTTTTTCACCAAATCTATCTGGTCCTGTTCTGCACATCTGCAGTATGGACGAGCTAGGATCACTGCTTTCTCTCTCTCTCTCTTTCTGTGTCGTTTCTCTGTTCTCTTGAACTCCCCTCCTCTGCTAAACCAGCAACTGTGGTCTGCACTTGGCCTACACTAACCCTGCATATCTGTCTTGTGCCCTAACCTGAACCGCACCTGAGCCCAAATCAACTTTTTAAATACCATGAGCCTAGCAAATGTCCCGCTCTTTGCACTCCTTGTGTTGTGTACCATAAGAGAAAAGTGGACTGAACCAGTTTCTGCTCTTGAAATACCAGCATCTGTACATACAACTCCAGCTCCAAGCCAGGGGCCCCCTCTTCAATCTGATGGTCCGTCATCAACACGCCCTCCTCAGCTTTCTGCCATGGTTTCTCTGCTCTGGTGGGGGGGGCAGGACTACAGCATGGAGACCCAACATCCTGTGTTTTGCTGTTTTAACTACAAGGGAAAGAGACATTGAAATCACACAACGGCCCCAAAGAGACTCTTGTTTTCTGTGTGCGAATGTGAGACAGAGGAGGGTGTGTGTGCGTGAAAGCAGTAATGCATGTAATTGTGTGTAAGTGAGCATTTATGTGTGCGTGCGTGCCTGTGGGGTCAAAGGAGTGAAGCTCCCAAGACGCCAAAGTCTTGGCGGGGCCTCATTCTTTCTTTCACTCTCTCCCTTCTTTTTTCTGTGGTCTTGTGTTGTTTGGTGGTTTTTGTGATGAAAAAATTGTATCTGTCTGTTACATATCATGTATGTATCTGAGGTGCAAAATATTTAAATACACATTCTGTTCTTGCCATTGGTAATCTGGTCTATACCATACTGCTTCTTTCAGGGATTAAGGGGAAGGTGTGAGCCATTTGTGTGTGTGTGTCTGTGTGTTTTAGTGCTGCGAGTATTGGGCTTTGCCCAGGCTGTCTGGGACTGTGAGCGAGAGAGAGTTCAGTCAAGGACACAATTCGACAGGGAGTGAAAGGGAGGGGAGGAGAGGAATGGATGGTGGGGAGGGGAGGATATGTTTGCAGGGAAAGAAAGAAACCAGACTGAGGAAATCAGAAAAGAGTGTCGGAGAGGTTTTAAAGCCACTGAAACAAAATGCGTAAAAATGCACGGTTTCAACATTCCTCTTCCAAATAAGGAAATGTATTAAGGCACAGCGTGAAGGCTGGTGGTACCAGAAAACTGACAGGCAGGGACCTCACGCTCATTTCATGTCCTCACAGGGAAACTTGCGATAATAGAGCAAATACATCTGCAGCTTGTGTGTATGCGTGTGCGTGCCAGAGAGACAGAGGGAGTGAGAGAGAAAGAAAGCAGATGGGGGGAGTTTACTGGCTGCATATTGTGTACAGTTTGTCAACAGGCTGACTAAATAGACTCAGACATGGCCGGAGGAAATGTGTTTGCTGTGACATTTCACTGTATGGTGGAAGGGGACACGCACTGTCAACAGCACTACATGACACACAGAAAGGGAGAGGGTGCCGAGCAGCAGATCTTTTTTCACTATTAAAAAAAAAGTCATTCCTTTATTTTCTGAATTTAAAAAAAATACAGCCAAAAAACTCGTACTCTCAGCATTTGGCACAAAACATTATTTCTGTAACATTATTCCTAATTTCTACATTTTGAAGTAAGAACTTATTACTAAAATGTACTTAAAACAAAAGTAACTATTGACTTATTATATAGCAGAATGTCCTTTGCCAATTTTGAATAGGCCTATATTACATTATTTGACTACTAATTCACTAGTGTTTGCAGCATTTTTGTGTAATAAGGGGGGAAACTTCAACAACTTGATTGTTGGATTGTATGATCACGTATCATACTTCATAAAGTAATTATAGGTAAGATATGGCCAATCTTAATTTAAATGGAATTAAGTTAAAAGTTTCGTTCTCTCTGATATGCACTGAAGTAGAAGTAATAATTAGCATTAAATGTAAATACTCAATTAGCTAGCCCACCCTACAAACAAGAAGTTTAAGTACAGTAACTGTAACTAATCCTATTTGAGTACAAGTAACGTTACCGACCACAAACAACTACTGAGGGTAGAATTGTTTAAAATTTTAGTGATAAAAATAAATGCTGGGGATATTTTATGTCACTGCTCATACTCGTGAGAGCGCCTGCGTCGCTTAGCAACAACCTTAGCACCATACACTACTAGTCTCGTGAAAAGTTAGCAACCAGTCATCTTTAGCTTCAACTGAAAAAACACAAACCTATCCTAACGTTTCTCTGTGAATTAGCACGGCAGTTTTATAAAAGTTTACCACTTAATTTAACAACATGTGAGTTTTTGACCTGCTTTTTTCAATATATAGCCTATATAACCGTAAAGGGCATTTCACTAACATTTAGGTTAACTGTGCGAGTTACCAGCTGGCTAATACGGCAGCCACTGTGCCAGTAATGCCACCGCTGACCGAAGGAATGCGCCTCGTCATCAAAACGTTCCCCTGGGGTTAAGATGACGACAAGGGAGGTCGAGGAGGGCAGAGGAGGAGGGGAGTTCTCAGCTGGGACTTTCCTTACTGCCCTCAAGAAGAAGTTGAATTACAGGGCACCGAGTCGGAGATGCTCTCCGGTGCTCCACAGAGGAGGCATGCGGACCTATGTGCGGTGGTGGGGCCGCAGTGGTCTCCACTTCCGCTCGGGAATACTACTTCTTTTAGTTCCACCGTTTATTCTCGCACTCCAGCTCCTCCTCGTCGGGACACGGCTACCTCGAGCCACTCGGGTGGGGGTGGAAGAGCAAGAGGGCGAGATTGCCTTTTCTGTTATTAGCATCGAACCGGAGAGTAGGTCTCGCCGAGGGAGATCCCCGTCCCGGCGACCGGGTCTGAGGGATGAAGAGGAGGAGGTAGAGGTGGAAGGTGGGCCAAGGAGGGAAAGAACGCGAGCGTATGAAGATGAGAACGAGATGCAAGAGCGCCAGGTAAGACAAAGTTTAAATTTAAGTGTTTTTGAGTTTTTGACTTGTTGCTCATGAGCGGATGTTTATTAAATAACATAACCTCTATAGAATTTTTTCAACTAGCCTATTTAGTGAAAACACCACTTATTCCCCATTTAATGACATACCATATTGCTTTCCATAATGCCAATTAAACACAATTAAAATGTACCGAATATTAACAGGGTAAGTAGGAGGCAGATGAAGGGATAATGCACTTCAGTGTACTGTACATGCTCAGCTTATAAACACATTCTGTTGCTGTGGTTTCCTCATGCAGTTTACTCATTATGCTGGATCAGTTGCACAGCTCTGTGAATTATTACAGACATGATGGAACAGGTGAGGGCAGGGGGTGAGCACAGCACTGACCCCACATCACAGAGAGGTGACAGCTGTTCTCTCTTCCTCTCTTTGCCCTTCAGATGCATATGGCTTCAACCTTCACCTGTGTGTGTGTGTGTGTGTGTGGGTGCATCTGCCCTCAACCTCCTTCGCCTTACTCCTCACCCCCCCCAACCCCCCACCCTCTCTTTCTTTCTCTTTTTCTCTCGCTCTCTCTGTTTCTGCCCAGGGCTAAACTCTCTGACTCATTCTAGTGATTCACCCCCCTCCCAACACACACACACACACACACACAAACACAGACACACGCACTGGGGTTGCCATGGTGACCACAGGGTTCAGTCTGATTTGTGTGTGTGTGTGTGTGTGTATTGGGGGGGGCTTTGCATGAGTGTGTGTGTTTGTATGTTACAGTGCTTCGGGCTAATCAGGGCAGAGGTCAGAGCCTGTGACCTGCCTCCTCATCACTCATACCTGGGGCAGGGGGTTCACACTCCCACACATTACTGCCTTTCCAATGCACAATTCAGACCCTTTACAAATATCATGAATCTGTTGGTAGTCCTTGCACTGCAGTATCAATATATTGATATGTAAGTGTGCATATTCCCAGATGGGACGCCAGACATTGGAGGTGCAGCCATGGGCAGCAGACAAGCCATCCTTCACAGCAGAACTCAACCGTATCATCACATATATCACCAGGCCACAGGTAGGCAGTGTTATGGAGTAACTAGTTACATGTAAGAAATTACGGAATTTAATTACAGAATAAATGTAACTGTAATCAGTTACAGTTATTGAGAAAAAAATTGTAATTAAAATGCAGTTACTCATGTAAATGTTAATGATTACAAATATTTCCTGCAAAAAGCTTAGGCTATATGTTGATATTTTTGATGTGCACAATGCCTTCCTTTGCTTTTCCAGTCAAGGTTGTTTAGCAAAGATTTTTGCTATTCTGATGTGTTGTAATTGGTTAACAGCTAAAAACATTTGTTAGAAATTTAGATAAGTGATAAAAAAGTCATTGAATATAATAAGTTATATTACTTTGATAATGTAACTGAAATACTTACATTACTTATTATGTTTTAAATAAGGTAACTAGTAATGTGCAACCTACTGCAGTTACAAAGTAACCTCCCCAACTCTGTAGGTAGGCTACGCGAAACATCCACTGAAGTAGTTCAAACATATAGAAACATCCTACCTGCAAAGAGTGGTCACTCACTTAGCTATAATTAATAAACAAAGAACTATCTTTTTTAAATCTCAGTGTTTGTAAAGTTGTGAAAAGTTGATCAGTGTGAAATGTCTGAATCATCCATTACCATAAACATTATCTAACACAAGTTGGACATTTCCGATTTGTATTTCCTGTACATGGTGCTGTCAATACTGTGTAAAACTGTTACATTTGTTTTCATAAGATGCATTAACATACATACAAAACAATGCCACAGTTATGCAGTGGGAAACAACAGGATAAACCGTTTCAAACTCTGAGATGAAATAAAGTGTAACCCCATGAAGGAATTAGGTAAACCATATTACATACATGATCACATCTAAAATCAAATTCAGTTGTTCCCATTTTTTGCGGCCTGTGACCCTTCGAAACATTGGTGTCTCCACGCTTCTGATCACAGAATGCATGTGACAGTGAGCTGGAAGCAATTTAGCAAAATGTCCCATTTCAAATTCAATCATCTGAAAAAAAAGTTATATGCTGCTGTTCTGGAAAAGTATTGAAATATTGAATGAATATCTTTGTGATCATCTTGTGACACAAAATGACTTTGTGGGTCACAAGATGATGTTATTTGCTACATTCCAGCACATAAGGGACCTACAAATACTGTAGCCAGGAGTTAGATTTTGCCAAGGCTGAGAAGTAATCAATAAAAACTTCACTTTTTCAATACTTCGCTTCTACAATTGCAGACTTTCACTGTGTGTCGGGTGGGGTGGGAGTGGGGGGGGGGTGCTGTCAGTATCCTGGCAGCAGAATTTTGTAAAATCTGGAGCTAGTGAGGACTTTCAGTTCCAGACTGGAAACTCCCATACAAGAGTAAAGTCTTGTGTAACACCAAGAGCTGCAGAACTAGTAGAAAAATAAGTAAAGTACATTGTTGTTATACGTACGTAGTGTGTTCTTTGTTCTGTCATTATTTAGTATCTGCCACAAATTAAAATGACTCTCAAATTTACTCAGGTTAATTAACATCAACTGAATCTCACATCTGAGAGTCACTTTTACCAGAAATGATTTGCTTTTCCTAAATATACTTTTAGACAGTTCTCACTGAATGATCTCACACAAGATTTCGCCCAACTTCTTCTTCTTTAACTTCCTTTCTTCAAAGTTGTTTGCTTAGTCAGTGTAAGTCTGTTCTCAGACCCCTCCCTAACCCATCTCATGTGATCTCTCCTGTCCTGTCCATCCCTAGCTAAACTGCTCCAGGGTTTTGTCTCCAGGTCAGGCTCAGGCATCGCAGCTCCCTGCAGATTCACCCCGCTGGCTGCTGTGTGCGGAGGACTGGCTCCTTCCAGCTGCAGCTAGACCGTGTGTTGCATACTCCTTTAGGTGTGTCCATATGTCTGTATACTATGGGCATGTTTCTGTGGATGTGTTGTAATGCTTATGCATTCATATCGCTGGCAGAGTTGGAATAAACAATGCAATGCATATTTAATCATGCATGCAATAATCTTCAATCCACCTCTGTGCTCCCCTGCCTCTCTGTCTGTCTTTCTGTGTTCGCCTTTGTCTCTCTAGTATGGATGGGGGAGATGCAGAGTTTCTAAAGACTGTGTCACTGCTGGGATGTGAAGTCCACAGCTTTGATCCCAGCAACTCCAATGCATCTGGTGGTCACCTTGGCAACAGTTTGGCTAGTAACCATGGTGATGGAGGCTTGGTCAGCCAGCACAAGATGTGGCTGGAGTGGCGAGCTCCAAGGAAGCGCAAGCACAAGACAAGAGGAAACCTGGGTGGTGTTTCTCAAACACTGGCAGACATCATGGCAGCTCTGGGACATCACACAGTAAGACACGCACACAAACACAGATTTGGAGAAACAGTGCCAAACAAACATACCTTAGAGTCTTTTCGACCCACCATACACAGAAAGCTCCCTTACTTGTGCATTCCCATAGCAACAGGGCTCTGCGCCATCCCTGGCTGCCATGGCAACAATTTAAGTGAGTGAATCACACACTGGCCCAGTTGCATCCTGCAACCACAAGAGGGAACTATGTACCAACATTTTTGTATGTGTCGGTTGGCAATATATGACGGAGTCCAAGAGATTTATCTATAAATATTTAATGATTTAATTTGATTTTCAAATATTTGGTTTGTATTGATTAGATGTGAAATTCCAAAGGAAAACGTATGCTATAAAAGGCAGTGAGGCAGCACAGCATGAACAAATATCATCATGAATTCTTAAATTTTTCTGATTTGGAAATGTGAAAAGTAATTTGTAAAACAATGTTCTTTTTCAACAGTTCCTACGTATTTTTTTTTAACATTTGTCAGACAAGACATTAAAATAAATCATCATCCAAGTCATAAATATACTATATGGAAAGATAAGGAATAGGGGAAATACACAACAAACAAAACCAACAACCACATCTCAAACAGTAGATCACGCAACAACCAAATAAACAAACAAACAAAACCCCTATACATGCACTATAGTATATTTCAGCATAGATAAGTTAGACTACCCTTCAGAGGTTTTAAGCCAAAAGTTACAGGCCTGGTAAACTATTCACATAGTCATTATGGAGTCCCAGAGTCCCAGGTTTTGAAAAAAATCTTAATGGAGAGGTAGAGTAGCTTTTTTTTTGGTCCTGCTTAATGCTCTTCATCAGATCTTTGTGTCACTGGCTGTGCAATGGAGGGCTT